>JAPYZI010004607.1:0-13043 GCA_030523105.1 Ophioninae sp. A BG-2022a
AAGTCATTCATTTTTTCAAACTTTGGGATCATTGATAGCCGCATAGGGAACTCCAAGCCTTCGTACCTGACCACTTGACTTCGAGATTTCGCGCAATGACCAGCCGGACTCTTTTTCTTGAAAATCTTCAATTTTTCTCAGGACCTGGGGTGGAACGTGTTGATGAAACCACTCGACGATGTCACTCGATGATAAGATGATGACGTTTTCCGTTTGAAATGTCTTTTCACCTTCGGTAATTTCGTCCATCTTCGTAAGGCTAAATCTGCACGCGAGCGTCACATTCACCTTCACATTTTCCTCTTCTTGCACAATGTTCACCAATTTCGGCACAATCACGCTCATTGAAGAAAACCTTGCAAAACTTTGTGCTCGAAATTTCCAATCGAGCCCGTCTTTATTCGTCCTTTAAAAGCTACCTCTAAATCAACCCACTTTAGCTTATCACTTTTTCGCGGCAGCATCACTGACGCCCGCTCCCACTCTCGCACGAGTGATTTTTTCTCGAATCGTCACCAAACGTGCTATTGTTGTTTGGATTTTTGTTTTTCTGACCGAGATTCAGACCGGGTTTTCTCGCAGATTTCTCCAACAATTTCACGTGAACGTCACAATACTTTGTACAGTTTTCCACATGAGAGACACTTCTGCACTCCTCACCTCATCAATAATTTTATCGCAAACAGCTAGATCCATACTGGTCAACTCGATGCAAAGATGATGAATATTGGTACGGAGGAGATGGAAAAATGCATCATTGCGTGGTCGTGTGTGCGTGCGTGCGTGCGTGTGTGCGTGCGTGCGTGCGTGCGTGCGTGCGTGCGTGTGTGTGTGTGTGTGTGCGTGCGTGCGTGCGTGCGTGCCTGCGTGCGTGCGTGCGTGCGTGCGTGTGTGTGTGTGTGTGTGTGTGTGTGTGTGTGTGTGTGTGTGTGTGTGTGTGTGTGTGTGTGTGTGTGCGCGCGCGCGTGTGTGTGTGTGTGTGTGTGTGTGTGTGTGTGTGTGTGTGTGTGTGTGTGTGTGTGTGTGTGTGATTTTGTGTGTTTGAGGGTGTGTTTGTGCTATGTGTATATGTGTGCGAGTGCATACTTAGCGACGTCCTACGACCCTCCGATTTCTCAATCAATAGAATCCGTCTTTGTCACTTGAGTGCAAACAATGTTGGAAATTTATGATTTTTCGCCTTCAACGCGATCTGGGCTAGCCAGAGTCTTTGGCCCAAAACAACTCGAGCCCTCCTTCGATCTCCGAATCAATAGCATCCATCTTCGTCGCTCTAATGTAAAAACAATGTGCTGGGGGAGCCCTACAATTTTCCGCCTCCGATGTGTGGTAACTAGGGTCTTTGTCCGAAAAACATTTCGAGAGCTCGCTTTGTTTCTCGAAAGAGGGGTGATGGCTCTGAATTAATTCTTGCCTCAAACATTATTCGTAGCGAACGAATCTGCGACCACGAGTCTATCTTCAATTGTTGAATATTTGCCAACAATTGCTCGCACTTTCAATACGCATCGTTTATCCAAGCGGTCTCATGTTTGCACCTTCCACCATACCTGAGGAAGAGTGGAATGACTTGCACCTCCCACCGCACCTGCAGAATAGTGGGGAGGACCCACCTGACCCCTCCGGGGGCAGTACCACCCGTCGATATGGCAGAATCCCGATGAGGGGGGGGTGCCCAGTATGTTGCGATGACGCAACATACTGGGCACCCCCCCCCTCACCCCCAGCCACCACCCACCCACGTCCCTCCTCTAAAGCGCATCCCACGAAGCCTAGGCCCACCAGCACCTGTCGCCGTACCTGCGGAGGAGTGGGGTGGACCTGCACCTCCCACCATACCTGTGAAAGAGTGGGGTGCACCAGTACCTCCCACCGCACCTGCATAACAGTGGGGTGGACCAACCTGGCCCCGCCGGGCAGCATCACCCGTCGGTAAGGCAGAATCCAACTCAAGCATACCGACGACGGTCGGTTGTGCAGATATCTACATTACCGACTGCCGTCAGTCCAGCAGGAATCTATATTTAGAATCTGCACTATTCATCTACTACCGTTCCCGTGTATGTAGAAGCGGCAATAAACTTGGAAGACTACCGCGAAGGCGGGCATGCTTGTCACAGGTCATTCAATTTTATTCTATTTTGTTCATTTTACCGATATCAGCCCATACAACCAGAGGTTCAATTCACAATGATGCCGGGTTTCCGAAATCGTTTTCGGGTGAAACCTGAGGTATTACGTCATCTATTAATGCTGGAATGCACGTGTTATCATCAGTATAGTTATAATAAACACGATATTTAAGAATCAAAAAGAAAGTATCATACCGCACATTTTCGTTATACTCATATTCGCCGGCTCGTTCATCACCGGTGTCTGCTCTTCCAAACAAAAGTTTTGTTTTCAATTTCTTATTTCTTTATAGTTGGAAATCAATTTTGCAGGTTTGAGTTGTAAACTGTTCAATAAACATTCAAAACGCCGTTCCCGTGCTTTCCGAGGCTCAAACACACCAAAGGAAATTGTCGGAATAAAAGCACATTTCGTTGTTTTTTAACGATGCAAACTTCAAAACCGTAGAAAATGAACACCGCAAAAAATCGAAGTTTCTTGAAATGCAAAAAATTATACATTGAATCGAAATTCTGTTCTACTTACGGGCCTGATGTAAAATCTCTCCAGCTGGATATTCAGTCTATTCTGGCATTGGCGGCGAACTCTTTTGTATTAATTTCCGAATCTTTTTACATCCAATTGCCGTCTCTGCATAACGACAAAAAATTTGGTCGTTTTTGTTGACTAAGAAGCCTGTTTTCTTATGCAAATTTGTGTGAGGGATGGATTGAAGGATAATAAAAATAGTCGGTTTTCTTTATTATACGAGATGGCTGCGTAACACGCTTTTACTTGCTTAAGAAGAGTATAGAGACTTGACTTCGTATAAGCGATCAGAGCGACACTGCCACGTCGACCAAGTGCCTTCACGCGAACGCTTCGCTTCACACGAACGGTTCCGATAATGCACGAACGCCCATTTACATCAGCGCGTGTGCGCGTTCACATCAGCGAACTCTCGATGCTCGAAAAACATTCATACCAACAGTTTTTCATCGAAACCCATATTTTGAGACCAATTGGATAATGCTCTATCCTGATGGTAGTTCTTCTTCGAATCGAACGATTAAGAATTGCGGATATACACGTTTTTTCCCCACTGTTATCCCTGGACCGGTGCACCTTTCACTACGCACTAAATCCTATATGACCCTTGGTGCATTTTCGGATAGCACGTGCTGGCGTGTCACATATCAGACTCGCTATACGAAAACAATATTTTTATCTTCAATGGTGATAACACTTTTAATTAAGGTTCTTGCTTCAGTGACAAATTCCTCCAAAAACTCTGTTACTGATTGTGGTTTTGCATCGCCCATGTACATCGCTACGATACACGGACTCATGTCATAATTGGCATGATGACTTTTCATTAAGATGGGTCAGAATCGCTGAGGCGAAGTGCGGTAAATTAAAACTCCGTCAATATTTATAAAAACTTCAATTATTTCGTCACTGTATGTCATTTGATATTCTTTTTTTGAGCTGCTCCTCGATACCGACATATACGTATTTTCCCGTGGTGCCTTTGTTACTCGTCATTGGCAGTGTATTTTTGCACGTTGCATTGCGTAATAAAGAATGTTCACTCTGTAGCAAATCCCTGTATTGTTTGGAGCGTAGCATTTTTAGCAAGTCCGTAAAAACGTTGTGCCGCAGAATACTAACATATATGAGTGCAAACTTTTTTAACTTTTCCTTTATTAAAGGTAATTCTTCATACGTGTTTTTGGCACTAGCTTTACATTCACTCTGATTATTATCACTGATATCGCGATCCCTCGCGTCATTTTTTATTTCTTCACTTTCACTCAGTTGTTTTTTGAAATCGTTATTACTCGTGTTATCGTTTATTTTGTTCATTTTCTTTTTTAGAATATTTAACGTCCGCATGTACACTCAGTTCTTCCACATTGTCAATGTGCTCATATGCCGCTTTGCCATTACTGTTGGAGATTTTTACAGGAGTCATTATTCATTGGAGTCTTGACACATTTTTTGTGCTTCTGCGACAGTGTACTCTAACATTACGTTTTTAAGTTTTCGCGCTGTTTTAAGGTGTGACTCCCACTTGTAGCGCAAAAAAAAGCCTTGTTCATGAATTAAAAAAAAAAAACTACAAAACTTTTTTAATCAATCAATATACCATCTTAAAGAACACAGCTTGAAGAACTTTCAGTAATTTTTTTATTGAAAAATATTACATTTCTTAGTGGCAAATGACCGTCAATAAAATGATGTTTTTATATACACCGTTTGCGGTGACCAACATTGCGGCGTAGTGGATCATCTGAAAAAAACATGCAGATGGATTTAGTCAAATATAGTAAGTATAAACTAGTCTTTAATCTAAGGATTTAAACAAATATTTATTTTTTACAATATGGTGGACGTCAAAGTTAATGGTTCTATTTTATTGAAAAAAAAATCGAATTATTAAAGACTACATTTTTATGTATTAAATAAGCGTGCAAAATTTCAAGAAGATCGGTTCATTAGTGTTCGAGTAATCTTGGTTAACGACTTCAGAAATGCCATTTTGAGAAAACAGCGCCAGACGGCAGACTAGCCGGTAGTTTACACAACGGATTCGTCTCTTTCAGCGCTCATATTTCACGAGGCGATCTTGTGGGAGGTGTATCAAGTTACGAGCACCCACTTCGCGTGCATGTAGGGTGGGTACCCACCTACCACCCGCCAAAATTGGAGGTGCCAACTTGGCCTCGTTTTCGAGATATCGCCTGTTAAAGTTCGGTCGCTGTTTAAGTTCAGAAAAATCTCAACTCTGTAGCAAGTAAGCCAGCGGCCTAACGGCAAGCGAGCAAGGCTACTATCCAGACGACTCTGAATCGAGGCCCGTCTATGCTATAAAAAATTTTTTTTTTTAAATAATGATTTAAATTTGCCATTAATCAGCAAAATACGCAAGGAATTAAAACAAAATTACTACCTACTATGAATAAAAATCACGAATTAAATATCAATTTTTTTCAATTTCTCGCATTTTTTTTATTTTAACAAGAAATTGGCCACAATTTTATTTTTTAAATATTTTCTTATTGCTGAATTTTTGTTTTCGTTGTATTTTTTTTCTTTTTCGGTAAGGTAAGGAATATTTTAAAAAATGATCAACAAATGAGCGATTAAAAATATGTTTTATTCGCCAAATTTTAATCAATATTGTTTTTAGTGGTAAACTTAAATAATTATTAAAAAATGTTAATAATTATAAATAGTAAATTTAAATGATTAAAAAGAAGTTTTTTTAAATCATAGACGGGCCTCGATCCAGAGTCGTCTGGACGGTAGCCTTGCTCGCTTACCGCTAGGCCGCTGGCTTAATTGCTACAGAATTGAAATTTTTCTGAACTTAGGCAGCTACCCAACTTTAACAGGCGATATCTCGAAAACGAGGCCAAGTGGGCACCTACAATTTTGGCGGGTGGTAGGTGGATACCCACTCTACATGCACGCGAAATGGGAGCTCGTAACTCGATGCACGTCCCACAGTCCGTCAATTTTGTTCGGATCGACTTGAAATTTTCAGGACATATTCTCAGATACTTATATTTCAAACAATGAAATAAAAAATTCTTTTTTTTTTCAAAATCACAAGTGGGCGTAACCCTTTAATTGATTATATCGTTTTTGTTTTTCCATATTGATATTAGATCCATTGCGGGAAACACTTAAAAATGTATACGATTGCACGAAAGAGCGACACAACGGTCACTTATGATTTACGACGATATCGATACACCACAATGGGCGGCAAGTAAAGAGAAGTGTTACCGGCCTATGATCGGTCCGAGCTATCCTCGCGAACAGTCGGTTGGTTCTCGTTAGTCGACATTGTCCCGGCATTGGCAAAATGCGGTATGCCGTGATTAGGCATGAACGGTCGACAATTAATGGCGAACCGTACTGGCCCAAGGTCGGCTTCTCTGGGTATACGCCAACAGTCGGCTATAGGTCGTCAACCGGTACTGTCCCTACATTGGCAAACGGTGGTATGCCGAGATTAGGGATGAACGGGATACTGGCCCGGGCGAACTACACTGGCCCACAGTCGGCTTCCCGTGTCTACACCAACAGTTGGCTATAGGTCTTCAGCCAGTACTGACCCTAGATAGGCATACTGTGGTATGCCGAGATTAGCCAGGAATGAAGGCCAGTTAATGGCGAACCGTATTGGGCCAAAGTCCGCTCCTTGTGTCTATGCCACAGTTGGCTGTAGGTCATGAATCAGGACTGTTCCGACCTTGGCGTCATTGTGGATGCCATGCTTCGAAAAGAGGATTGGCTGAATAATTGCAGCACCATTGTTTCAACGTTGGGCCAACATCAGTTGCCCATAATCGGCTAGCCTATTGTTTGTGTTGGCAATGTTTGCATGAGTAGGGGCATAAAAAAGGCATTACTTTGATAATTTATTTTAAAAAGATGGGAAAAGAAATCGTTTTGATTTTTTTAGGGACTATTAAGGGTTCATAGAAGTTTGTAAAAAAATGTTATTCAATTTTGGATACAAAGTGGCGGCTTTAGAGCCATTCTTGCAGAATGACTTTTTTCTACGCACCAAAACGGGCGGACACGTACCTCGAGAACCATAACACCTAGAACGAAAAAGTAAATTTTTCTTGAAGTACATATCAAAGGGGAAAGGAAATTTGTTGCGCTCTGGTGAACAGTGAATAACCGCAACATCTTCATTTTCCCGAAGTGAGTTTTCTTTGGGAGAAAATTCGGGAGTAGGATTTTTACCGACCGGACGTGTGACATCTTCCTTCTTAAGAACATATGTTACACGTTCGGTTGGTAAAATTCCTACTGCCGAATTCTCTTCCAAATAAATCTCAATTCGGGCAAATAAAGAGGTTGCTTTTATTCACTGATCAATAGAGCGCAACGAAGATCCTTTCTTCTTTCCGAAAAATCAACCATTCCAGAAATCCGTGGATATTTGCAATTCAGTTTTCTCTCTCACACTCATGCCCACTCAGTCGGTATGACACTTGGCCTTATAAGGTAAAATGTCATCCCTACCGAGCAGCTTGAGTTTAAAAGTGATAGCTGAATTGCCGATTCCCAATTATTCTGTTTCTCAAATCCGAAAATTGATCTGTTTAGCAAAGAACGTGGCAGTAGGATTTTTACCCACCGGGTATGTAAGACATGTCTTCAACGCCATTGTTATTTCGTTTGACCTTCGTGTTACACTTTGCATATCCGAGACCATGGAGACTAGAGTAAAGGAGTGGACACAGGATAGGAGAATACGTAGTACCGGCGTACTGGAAATCCGTTGTTTTAATAGTTTCGTATTCTGCCAGAAGCGTCGCAAAGGTAAACAACTTCGGCCAATAAGAGTATAATAAGAGTATAATACTAGCCAATGGGAGTATAATAAGAAAAGAATACCGTTTGGCGCTTGCGCAGCATAAAGGTCATTCCATTGCCATGGCGTTGCCTGTGCGTGCGCGTGTGCGTGTGTGTCTGTGTGCGCGCGTGTAGTTTTCTTATTCGAGTCGAGATAGGAGAGGCAGCGAGTGTAGAGGTAAACGCAATAGCGGGATCCCCCCCCCCGTGCCGCTTTGCGGCCGACAGCCGACGGGTTAAGCCCATTACACAATGAAAAAAATAAGGTATAAGAAATAAAAAATAAGAAATAAGGAACAAGGAATAGCGGAACCCAGCGATGGCAGCACCGTTGATCAATTCACAATTCACAAATAAGGAAATACGAATAAGAAATAGAAACAGAATTTCCGTCACGGTGGAAATCTACTTCTTATTTCTTATTGACAGCCAATCACTGGATTGTTTTTTATACGGCGATATTTTTCCAACGAAGTGTCGTGAGTCGTTCCTAACCTTTTTTGTATTCAAATTGACAAGAAACAAGCGCACAGAAATACATCATAGCCAGTATTCATTACCGCGTTATGAAAATACATGGCATATATGTATATATATATATATATGCGTGTGTGCGTACGTGCATGAGTGTGACAAAGGTGACGCCGGAATAAGGCCGAAATAATGTGCTGCCCGTCCCTGTCGACTGAGCAACCTGGAGTTACGCCATACCTGCTGTGTACCCCGGGTGTCATGGACCGGGTCGGAGCCTCGGGGTGAAGAATTTATGTCCAAATTAGGAGTGGGTCCACCGCCGACTCTTGGGACGCTAAGGATCGGTGAGGGAAACCTCCTCCCCGTGCTCGACGCACCCGCTGAGATCTCGTGAGCGGGACACCCCGGAAACAGCGCCCCTTTCTTGCGGACAAGAAAGGGGCGCTGCGCGCCCGCGCGTGGTACCTTGATTTGGTGGGGCAAGAGCGGAACCCCAAAATTCGTAGACACGAGAAGCGTGAGTGGCATAGGAACAGAGAGAGAAAGAGAGACGGAATATCTCGTGCGATGTACCACGTGTCGCGAGGAAGTGAGGAATGGAGCGCGCCGTTCATATAGTGAGGGAAGGTCCTCGTGAATTGAGGGCTCCTTGAGCACCTCATTAGAAATCAGTGAAAATTCGGCAGCCGAATAGAACGATAAGGAAAAGTTACGGAAGTGCTAGTGAGTAAGGGGCGGTGAGGATTCCTGCTGCAGTGATGAGCCCGATCTGATCCGATCCGATCCGGTGAGTGGTATCTGGTCCTTTATTTTAATTCCAAATGCCGTGCCCACTCCCGCTCGCGGGCGGCCCCCCGGGTCGGGAAATAATGGAGATTATTCGGCGATTCCGGTCTCGAATATAGCCTACGCGCGGGAGCCGGGGTAATCACCCAGGCGAACCCACCGGAACTGGCAGTCTTATCCATTTTCGGCTTCCTTCAATTTTTCCCTCTTAGAATGAGAAGTATTAATTTAGTCCGTCGCCGGAATGTTACGTCAGCTCAGTCCTGTGTACGTGTCGCACGCGTGGGACCGCACTTATACGGCCTCGCGCTCGTTTGTTATCGTTTCGATAGCTCGAGGCCATCGAGCTCGCCGCGAGTATTTTGCTATTGTTCCTTTTTGTTCGCAATTTCGCCTTCTACCGAAAAATTCCACGAAGGCGTATTGCGTGCACGTACACGCACATTCCTGTTAACTACGAAGACCGCGCTTTAATGTGATCGCCCCGAGTAATTTCAAACATTGAGGCGTATATGGCGATCTATTCACGTCCCACCCCCTCCCCCCGCCACGGGGCTACCTACGCATAATACACAATTACTTGCAGAGCGGCTCGAAGGCAGCTACCTCCACGAAATACCCGAATGTCATTACGAATACACTTATAGGATTACCTACACATAATACACGACTACCTACCCCCGCCACGGAGCTACCTACACATAATACACAATTACCTGACACCCGTGGCTCGGCGGCGGCGACCGCTACGAAACCCACGAATATCATTACTTAGGGTGGGTTGGTCCAAACTTCAGGTAAAGTATTCGGCCTTATTCCGGCGTCACCTTTTCCGAGTAAAGTTTACCCGCTAGTTAAGTGCGTTAGCGTTGTTCAACTCTTCTTTACCCTACTGTTAGTTACCCAGGGATATATATCGATTTTAACTTCCGGAAATATCGATGACTATGTTCAAGTAGAATCAGTTTATCAAAAACATAACCTAATTTTTGCGCCACAGTATACACATAAAAACCAAAATAAAAGAATATTGTGTTTTATTCAGCTTCATTGATAAAAACTAAAAGCGTATTTATCTCTAACTAACGATAAGTACTGTTTTTTTTAAACTCAGACACATGAAATATATCATAATTTATTTACTATATTGTAAATAGATGGCTGATAAAGCGAAAACAAAAAGGAAAAGAAGCACAAATTTTTCACTGGATGAAACAAATACTCTTGTTTCATTAATTTCGGATAATAAGGAAATTATCGAATGTAAGAAAACGGACGCTATAACGTGGCGAATGAAAGACAAAACGTGGGATATGGTTACGGAATCGTTTAATTCATGTTCCGTAACTCCTCGTTCTAAAAAGGCATTAAGGACTAAGTCCGAAGATATAAAAAATAATATCCAACAAAAATCTGCCCACAATAAAATGGAACGATTTTCAACTGGCGGTGGGGTTCCTGTTATGCAAAACCTGACAGTTACCGAGAAAATCATATCTGAAATGATGGGATCGACAGTAGATGGACAACCATCTATTTGGAATAGCGACACTATTCCAGATAAGTAAAATTTTATTTGGTTTTCACAGGCTTTATTGGCGTACGCGACTAATTGTCTATGGGCCCCTTCGGCATCGCCTTGTGCTGCCGTAAGTGATGTGCAGCAGATTTGTTCTGTGCTGGGTCCGGACAGATCCCTATTACTGCCTTTACCGGAGTTCTGCCACCCAACTCGATTCGTTCTGCCGTTTTGGGCCGAAACCGTCGTTCGCTGAGTGCCCAGGGAACATGTCGCGGACGTATCCGGCCGAGCCCGTCCCCCTTCCGGAGTAAGGTCGCACCACCGCAGGTCGGATAGTCGCAAACACCGTTCGATGAAATCGCGACCCAGAGGCACCAAAAGGCACCGGCGTCACTTTCTCGTCCGCAACGTACCCGACCCACTGGGCCTGGACAAGAGAGTATGACGAGTCATCTCTCTGTGAGTCCTGGCCTCGTTCGACACACCGAAGGCATGCGCCAACGATGGTCGGCGTAGCTCCCGTCCGACAGCATCGGTTACACATTCCAGATTCCCCGCACACCGAGGTGTGGAAGCAGGGAGTCGCTCTTTTTCCGGAATGTACTAACAACTCAGCCGTGGTGGGGTCGTTATTACCCGTCTTCTACTTGTCCTCCCCACTATCCTGTAGACAGGACTTTCAAAGCCCTGCCGGATCGCGGCCACGACAGTCCCGAGACCGAGAAACGGTCCCACGGTTATTTCGGCAACGGATTCCCTACACAAAGGCGCAAACAAGGCTCACCGTTTATCCGGTTAGCTACCATTTCTATTTGGCTCGCGTTCCTCGTCCAACCGACTCGAGACTTCGCGGGAAGATAACGTTCTTCCTCGTTCGCGGACTCTCGGAAGCGTCGCAACCTCCCTCCTTAGCCTATTCAAATCACGTGGCCCTACGCAGGGCAGTAACGCGCTTCCCGAATTCGGGAAAGCGCTACACCGGTGTCGCGCGCGTCACGAATGCTCGGTCGGACGACAATGGGCAAGAGATGCCCGACGATGCCCGTCGACATTCGTTTTCATTACACGCAAATGTCCCAAAAGGGACACTGGGCCTCAGGAGGCGCGAAAACAGCTATCTCTCTCTCTTGGATTTTATCGCGCGTCCGGAACGATCCTCCTCTCGGCCAAATATACGAACGTCCGCGCGTTCGTGAGCCCTCCGCGGTCGCGGCTACCATCGATCGCCAACATCTCCCGGAGTGGGGGGGGGAAGCGCGCACCCTACCCGTTGCCTTTTTGTCATCTCTTCGTCCGCTGGTGCCGTGCCTCGCGTCTGCCGGGGTTCCCTGACCTCTGTCTTTCTCTCATTCTCTCTCGGCATCGCCATTCCGAGGGAGAAACACAACGAAATTAGTACGCAATTCTAACGCCAAGAGGACGCTGCGGGATCTCGTCATGGTCGCGGTATCGACCCAGAGTCGGAGGGATGCACGAAAGCGTCTTGGTTCTTCGAGAAATGTAACGCGAAAAAGTCCACGTTACAACGCCCCCTTCCCCGACATCGGCCGCCTTAGCCGATTCCTTCGTCACGCCAATCCGCAAATCCGGCCATCACACAAGCCGGTGCCGATTTCCCCGCCGCGGAACCTCGCAACGTCCGTATCCCATCAATTGTCATTATCAGAATACATGTAATAACAACAAAAAATCATGGTCTGATTGCTTGTCAAATTCTTTAATTGTCAACGCGACCGACCGGGTCCGTCGGTCGCGTTGACAATTAAAACGGAAATTAAATACATATATGTTGAAAAAAGTTGAGAAATATTTTCGATTCTGCACCTTTAAGCGACACATCACGATTGCCCAGGTGAATTTACAAAAGTTTGTAAAAATAAAAGAGCACCCAGTGCTCTATTAAATAACGCAAAAAGTGATTATTGGCCATTTTTTTAAATGCGTTGCAGGCAAGTGTTATCGAACCAGCCTGTAAAAAAATAGAATAAAAGAATGTTTATTAGGTGTATGTATCATGCAACTTACGTTTTAATAGAGATAATACGTTACCTCGAAAATGGGTTTGAATTAATGAAGCGCGCCATTCTCTACTGCATGGCGCATATTTTCTCCGTATATCTCCAAAAGCATTTGCAGTTTCCATGTCACTTGGTGGTTCAGGTTCTGCTGTACTCAGCGCAATGTTATGAAGCACTGCTGTTGCAACTATTACCGCTTGAGCGATTTCAGGCCGCATTCTTAATCCAAACGCCAAAGCTGGGAATCTACGTTTTCACACTCCAAAAGCTCTTTCAATGACGTTTCATGTGCGAATGTGCGATTCATTGTACAATTCTTCAGCCCGAGTATTTGTTTGTAGCAGTGGAGTCAAGATAATGTTCGAACATGCGTAACCGTTATCACCGAGCAATAGTCCATGCCCCATCTGTCTGTCAAGGAATCGTCCTCGTACTCGACTGGCTTAAAAAATTGTGGAGTCGTGACTGGAACGCGGCCATCGTGGGACAATGTCCATAAATTTCATATTACTGTCACAAGCTGCTTGTACGTTTAAAGAAAATATTCCTTTCCTGTTTCTGAATACCTTAGCATATTGTCCTCCTATGAACATATGTGATCAGAAATACTATTTATTTTGAATTATATTCTTAAACTAATTTATTCTTAACACTAGATTTACCAGACCAGTCATTTTGACTGGTCGTGCAATTTCAATTCAAAATTCCTATTACATATAACATTTGCTTTCCGAAATGATGTTATGACT
>JAPYZI010004608.1:0-13897 GCA_030523105.1 Ophioninae sp. A BG-2022a
ATGGTAACCACAACCTGCACAATTATTTTCAAAATTTTGGTAAATGCCGAGCATGTTTCTCTTAGAGCAAGCGTCCTGCATATACACAATAAATTTCATTCAAAGCAGTTGAACAGTGTGGAAGAAATTAGATTTTGAAATTTCGATGTGGCTAGGAACGTGTTCGTCATTCCCTTAATCGCCAACCAATTTTTCAAAACTCAGACAATCGTTATTAATTCATCCCTTATTTATTTTTTCCCCCATATTTCTATATCTTGATGTCCGGGGTTTCTTTCGTTTTCTTCGATGTATGCATACGGACATGTCGATCGAGATAACCTCACAAATTTTCGAAATCAGTTTTCTCACGAGCGGTGAAGTTTTTAATGAAAAATCGAGCATCAGTCTCTACGGAATTCATAGACGCAGAGGCTGATGCTTCAATTTTGCTACAAAAAGGTTTGATTCTCGAAAAATCAGGGTTTACAAATTTTGACTATATCTCTTGCACTCACGTGTCACGTGGTACAAATTTCAAGCTTGCGATATACATCGATTTATCAATTTTATTTTCTCGCTACAACGACAAGGAACCTGCCATTGTTTTTTTTTTTTTTATCATGGAGGATTGGAAAAATTGATTTCCCTCTATTGTGAAAAATAATTGTCGGGATCCCATAAACTGAAAAAAAAAAATAGGCGATCCTCCAGGCTCAAAGGATCTTGCGTAGGAACCTTCGGAGGATCTTTCTCCCGATCGTTCCTCGCGCAGTTTCGTGCTTCCAAACCTCATCATTTTATTAGCCTTTTCTCTCACTTTTTTTTTATTACGACGAGCCCTTTCGTGCGGAGAAAAAAGGATATCATATCGAGTGTAAATTTTCGTGTTTAACACCGAGTATAAAAAAAGGTAAAATTTCGATGATAGTCGCGGTCGTCGAAGGAAGTAGCACTTCCGTCGGCACCGAGTCCATTTTCTTTGTACTGAGCTTGCCGCGCTCGTAAATCGATTATTATTTTACCACAGCGATGACCACCCTCGGTCTACCAGGGATCGATTTGCAGTTAAAAAAAAACATATTCGGTCCCTTTTTTTTTCACGCGGGGTCCGCTGGAAGCCTGGAATATCGGCGGGACGCTTGGTCGTGCCGATAGCTCGAGCTTCTTGCGACGAGAAAACGCGTAATACCGGGACGCCGAAGATAATCCGAAAATGGTGTAGGGAAAAACCATGAAACGATCCTCGAGATTCGTCGTCTCGCACGAATCGGAGAGATTGTTTGGGTTAGGTACGGAGGACCACACGCGTCCCGGATTTGCAATAATTATTATTATTGCTGGAAATAAAAAATCATGAAGTTCGAAAAAATGTTCAAACACATTTTTGAGCTTGAAATTAAGTTGGTAATAAAAAAAGAGTGTCGTTGCAAAACATTTCTTTTTTTTTTTTAAATCTTATTATTGAAATTTATAATTTCGAAAGCTTATCACCGATTTTACAACGTTTCTATATTTTTATTGAATTTTTATCGATTAATTATTTATTATATAATTATAATCGAAGATAATTTAATTATCAGTAAAAAATGATCGTTCAATTTAATAATCATCGAAAATTATGCATTCCGATAGAATATTCAAATTGGTCAAGCTTGGCGATAAGATCGATATTTAAAAATATATGTATAGTTTGTAAAACACATTTTTAAAAAAATATTAGTAATTACGAAAACAATTTCGATAATTTATGAATTTTATATTTCTATCGATCGACTATTCGATTTCGCTCAATTATTATTATTATTCGAAATTGAAAATTATCAAGAATGATTCAATATTCAAATTCATCGAGAAAATAATAATATTTTTATAATGATAAAATAATAAAAACAATAAAATCAATAATAACAATAATGTAAACAAAAAAATCTCACCGATAACGAAAGTTCTCGAAAAAAATATAACCGCCAATTTCAGTTTTTCTTTTTTTTTTTCTTTTTTACCTGTAATTCGATAATACACCGTTCAGGGCAGTTTCAGTATGTCGATCAATATCACAAGAGGGCTAGAAAAAGATAAATGGATGTATAGATAGAGAGGGAGAGAGAGAGAGACAAATAGAACGTTCAATGTAGAACGAATTCAAGCCCGTGAGAGCCAGTCGTCAGAATAATTGAAACGAGCTGTCGCGGTCTCGTCCTCACCGGTGAGGAGTAAAAACTACGAGTCATCGTGTGAGCCCCATGGTCGCCTCTTCATCGCAGAAAGGGTAGAAAGAAATTATTAAAATTGACTCGTGTCTGCGGGGGTGGACACTTATACGTTGCATACGTGACGTATGGGAGCGACGAGGTGATCAGGTGAGGAGGGGCCGCGAGGGGGGGGGGGGGGGGGGGGGGGGGGGGGGGGGGGGGGCGGGGGGGGGGGGGGGGGGGGGGGGGGGGGGGGGGGGGGGTTGGAGCAATTGGAGGGTAACGCGGAGAAAATCGCTGCTAATTCGAGGCATTTGATCGGCGAACTCATCCACCACCTGCGCGAGTTTCTCGCACCTTTTCTCTCGACGATCGATTCTCGACGTTGTGGCTTCGCAGCAAGAAACATCCGTCACTCAAATATACCCATTACCGGTCTTCGATTGATAATGGAATGAGCCCATTGTCAACGTCCAATTTTGGAAAGTTTTTTTCTTTCATTATTATTATTATTATTATTATTATTATCATTGTTTTTAAATTCATTATGATAATTTCTTGTAAATATATGGGATTGTGTCACGTAAAAATAAAAAAATAAAATAATTAATTGATATTTACTTTTTTATTATTATTATTTGAATAATTGTGATAATTTTTTGTAAAAACTTTTAATAGTATTTATAATAATGAGAACAATAAACGAAAAGTAGTAATAGTAGTATTAGTTAATTAATTAATTAATTAAGTATCGTAATAGGGTAGATGATAATTTTCTTTGTTATATTTGCTGATTATTTTCAAATTGTTTTTATTTCATTTATTCATTCAATTTTATTTTCATCTGACAGTGAATTTTTGAAAATAATTGCGGCATGGATCTGTTTTGGGAATTAGAGATAAAGTTGAGACAAACATTTTTTTTCTTTCGATTTGTGTCGATCAATTTTATCGCGCGGCTGATGAGAATGAATCATCACTGGAAAGTATTTTTAGGCACGAAAAAATGTCTCGAATTTCGAGTGAACTTTGAACCTGGGAGGAAGATGATTCGAAGTTTTTTGTTTTTTGTGTTTATCGGAAAATTTGATAAATATGGATAGTTTATGACGATGACATTTGGTTGCGCGGTTATCGCGCTTCTCGTCACGGTTGCGCACTTCGTCATGGCGATCGCCAACAATTACAAGCGACAAGAGTGACGCGTCATCGACACTTGCAGGCGGTAAACACAGTCGTAAAATCGTCATCGTACCATTGTACACACGACGTTGAGTGAATAACGTTACGAAACTTTGACAGGTCCCTTGTCGGATCTTGCTACCCTTCGGGAGCCTCAATGTGACTCAGATTTTTGAGATTTTATGGCCCTGTTTTTCAGTTTCAATTTCGCACCGGCCACCAAGTTTTTCAAATTTTTTTTTTCTTGCCGAATGATATTGAGTAATCACTCGGGTTTGTGAGGGGAGAATCCATGCTTTTCCATTTTTTTGGGTTTGTAATTTATTTTAGGGTGCCCGTTTACCCTTCAGGTAAAAAAAAATGACGAACATTGAAAAGTTTAGAAATTCATCATTTTTAAAAATTTTAATTTCTGAATTTCGTTATTGCAAGCTATTTGTATTGTTATTGCTGGATGTCGTAGATTATTTTTTAAAAATTGATTACGCTTCCAATTATTTAATTATTCAATTGTATAATTATTTTTTTGTTATTACGCGGTACGTTTCTTTCGTTATGATTTGTTTGGGGGCATTCTGCATTCTGTCCTTTCTGCATTAGTAAATTACTTTTAGGTTTCGGAGTAGTGGAAACATATTTTGAGGAATTATTTATGACACTTTTTCTGGAATTATTTATTGCGTGGATTTAAAAGTATTTTGATTAATCCGATTTAAGTTGTCAATTATTATACACTTGTATCACACAATTATTGTACTTTTGCTGAGATTATTTACATTATATTTTCCATGATTTTTATCGTGATAATTTCCATGTCTTTCTGTTTTCACTTCTTTCGTTATTATTTTGCATGATAATAGCACTATTTTCCATTGTTATTGATTAACTTGTTATACGAGTGTTTTTCCGTAATTTCCATTTTTATCATCATTTTGGCTTTCATTTTTATCATTATTGACTATTTTTTCGATTACGAGTTTTTTGGTTTTCATATTCCTCATTCCCCGTTTTTCATTATTTACATTATTTTTCCATGATTATTCCAAACAAAATGTCTCCTATCACGAAGTTATTTTTTTATCAGTCAATTATCGTAAACTGATTAAAAAAAATTATTATTTGATATAGAAGGTAATATCTTTGTATCACTTTCTATTATCATTGAATAATAATTTAAAAAATCAATTTAAAACGATTAATTAAAAATCACGAAATAATTAATATAAATTTTCTGTTCGGTTGTTACACTTCGCCACTAACGATACCTCAATTATTATTATTCTCGATAGCAACGCGTAACCATTCAATATCTCATTTGGAGCATCGAGGAGACGTGTGAAAGTTCGAGGGTCGAACCTCACTCCCGGTCTATTATTTTTGCTTCTGGACTCTAAGGGGGTGGTTTTTATATATATAAAAGATACGACGAGTACGTGCGACCTGGTTGCAAATAAACCGAAGAGAGATAGCGAGAGAGAGAGAAACGAAACGAGAGACACCCTCAGGGGAGGGGGCTTGGGCGATTCGGGGGTTGCAAATCTGGGAAAACTTCGCCGAGGCACGCGTACGACGAGACGCAACCCCTCTATACGCCGGTTTCTGCGTCTCCTCGGGGTTGATAAAGCACACTCGTATCATCGTTTTTTAAATGGTCTCCTATCGATCGTCTTCTTTCTTATCCCTTCCAACCACGTCTTTGAACCCCTACACATTTTCCAAACCGAAAATTTGGATTATTTTTTTCGAACTTTAGCACGATTTCGTGGACAATTGAATTTCCAACCGCTAATGCCAAAAATAATATAGAAAGTGGGTTTTTTAATTGTGGGCTTCGTATTTTCAATTTATTTTTCCACCTTTGCTGTTCGTTGAGATTATCAGTGGGTTATTCGGGAAGTTGGGGGGGGGGGGGGGGGATGGAAATTGTCGGCACGTTGGACTCGTACCTCGAGGATTTTCTTGCCGATCTTCGGATTATCCTTGGGCTCACGAGGACGTTCGCGGATTTTCCGTTCGTACACCCCCCGAATGGCGAGAGGGTGAGGGGGGGTGAGAGGCAGAAGGAGAACTTTAAGGGTCGCATTAAATGTCCTAATAGAGTAGACCCAATATACAAAATAATCCGTGCGCGAAACCGTTTTACGTCTTGATCCGTCGGACGGTGACAAGCAAAAAAAAACAAGACGAGACGAAGAAAATTCTGGCGTCCAGTTATTGCAAAGTACTAAGTCCGGTCTAGGCGTGAAAATGTGGGTTTTTCCAGTCTCCGGGAAAACTGCTCGGTTCCCTCTTCAGCGCGTTGGGAATGATCGGGTGTTTAGGAGTATGCCAGGAATCCAAAAATAAGGATATCGTTTTTCAAGATTTTTTTCCGATGAGAGTATTGCTTTGACGAGGTTAGGATTTTGTCCATCAGTAAGGTAGAGTTTTACCGTGTTTCAATGTTTTTTTGCATTTATTTACAGTTATAAACGATGGAGTTATTGCTTTTTTAGTAACGACGAGGAATGCGGTTATTTTGCAAGTTAAGGGCGGAGTTTCGGATTTTTTTTGTGATGGAAATATGATGACGACGAGGGAGGGATTTTATACACTATTTGTAAGGAGTTTTGATATGCTGGCGTTTTTTTTTTGTCGAAATGTATCGATAAACAACGGAGGTATTATTATTCAAAGAAAGTTCTATCGTTGCTGCAAGGCCAATATCTATGAACGTCCTTCTTGGGGACTATATTCATCTCACTCGAAATAAAGAATTTAAAAAATTCACTTCGACTATAATAATAAAACTTTGGCACGAGCTTTGATGAAATTCTGCAAATTGCAAAATCTTCCAACTATTAAAAAAAGCGTTCAATTTTCGAGCAAAAAAAAAAAACAACTTGAACGATTATTTATTAACAGACGTAGGAAAATACAGCCAATAAGTTTTGTCTCCCGTTAGAATATATTTTAAACCTTGTTTTATTCAATTAGCAATTGAATCGAATGATCAAATTTCGAGATACCATTTTTGTTGACAAAGAAAGTCATTTTTTTTTAAATTTTTATAAATTGATCAATTTTTCGTGTTTTTTTAAAATCTTTGTTGCAACTTAAAATTAACATTTTGAGCCATGTCGCTACGTGATAAAAAAAAACAATATTTAAAAATCAGATGTTGAAAAAAATTGCACGAAAACGTTACCAACGACTTTTTCGTTTTCCTCGTCCTACGAAATGTTATGACAGCGTATTACGGAGTCAAAATGTAGATCGTAAGATTAACGGTCGCGTATTGTTCTCGTCGATTTCCAGAGCAAATTTTTGCCATCTTCTGGTACAGTTTGGGATTAAAAGTGGTCCGGGCGCGTTAATCCTTCACTGGGTCATTTTCCACGAGAGTCCTCCGTTCAAGGATGCCTCTGTTTGCGCATGTACTTATGCATGTGCGAAATCGACTGGACCCTCGTCATTTTGAGATTTTTCTTATCCTGTAACTGGTATTTGTCGGGCCGATGCAACGCGAATTTCGAAGGATTTTTCGGAAAACGGATCCTTGGGGTTTTATCAGATAGAATTTTGAGTCACTAGTGACGTGTGTTTGTTTGGGTTTGTTTTCCCATGGTTTAAGGGTAGAACTGGTTCACGGTTTGTAGAGTACGGGGGAAATTCATTGCAAGATATTTTCCTTGGAAAGATTGATTTTTCGTCGATTTTCTCATTTTTTTGTCGTAATTTTTATTCATATTTTTATTATCATTGTTTCGTCACTTTGGTTCGGCTTTGATTGTTGGAACGAATTTTCGTTTTTGTACTCAATTAATTTAGTTATTGTTGCATTTTCTTTTTTCATCTCTTAGTTGTTTTTCTGCTATTGTTTCGTTACTTTTTTGTTGTTGCGAGTTTGACGTATTTTCTTTGTTCAATTTTTTCTCAATTTTTTTTGTTTCATTACTTTTAGTTCGACGTTTTTTTTAATGGTTTTCGATAATAATTTGTCATTATCTCAACGACACTTCGTTTTGTTATTCTCTCGTTATTTTCCATTTTGATTTCATTATTTTTCGTTTTTATTTCCCTATCATTTTGTCGCTATTCCCAATTAATTGATCTTTCGTTTTTGTTATTTCTTTGTTATTCCTTATTTACGTTTTGTTAATTCTCGTTATTTTCTTTTCATTTCTTCTTATTATTTCTCCATGATTTTTTAAATCTTCCGCCCATCGAGTCGTCGTGATTTCTACGTTTTTTTTTTCCCCGTCAAGAGGAAAAAAAAGACAGAAACATAAAATGAAAATTGAATCTCGGCGGTCGATTTCCGATCGTCGATGAAATCGGTGAAGAAGAGGGCAAATATCCGTGAGTTTGCCGTGTCGAAACGCGTTTGGTTTGCCCTTAAGAAAAATAAGTCCAAAAAAACAAGTCGCCAAGGAGGGAGGCCGGACTCTCGTTTCGAGGGTGGAAAATACCTGTCGCACGATTGGAAAGGTCCGGCGAGTGTTTTTCGTGAAAAGAGGAGAACGAGGCCTGAAGAAGCTCGCGTCGTAGGGCGAGCGACGGCTGATCCGAGATTTGTTGTTTCAGCGTCACAGGCACAACAAACGTTTCCAGTTTACCGTTCGAATGTTGCGCGCGCACACGTCAAAAAGTCAATTCTTTACCGATCTTTTTTTCTCGGTCTCGGAGAATCGACGAAATCAGGTGCGACCGGCGCTCGGTCACGTTCGAAAACATTGCAAACCCGGAAAATCGACTGCAACAACAAACGCATGCCAAACGTACGACCGACGAGAAAAATCGGTAAAAAAAAAGGAAACGAAAAAAAAAAGCGAGAGAAAACTCTTCGCGGTGAAAATTTCGAGAGGAAAATTCGTTTGTTGTGTCTTTGGGAGATTATCGGGATGTCCCCGTGCAATCGCATAATTTCTGGCCTCGTGAAATATTATTGCACGTCTACGCGCATTTATACTTTGTATATTGTGCGCGAAGACAAAAATGCCCCTTGCATTCTTAATTTTGTACTTTCTTTTTTATTGACGCGTAAGTTATAACAATAGTAACAATAATAGTGATTCAATAATTTAATAATACATCAGGAATAATTTTTTCAAATGAAATAAAATTTCTTTTTTTTTTATACTTTTTTTTGTTCTGATTTATTTTTCAATTTGTTAACTTAATAATTATTACTTCTGCTATTATGAACAATAATGTATTGAAATATTGTCTGCGTATAATGATTTATTGACAGACAATATTTAATTTTTCATAATTATTGAATAAAAATATTAAATAAAGCTTTATTATTGCTACAATGAATTTACGAATACTTTATTTATTATAACTACGATAATTAATAATAATGATATATTAATTATCAACATTAGATTAAATATCAGATGAAAAATGATTCTTGCTTACTGACTCACAATATTTCATTTTTCATAATTATTATATAAAACTATAAAATAAAGCTTTATTATTACAACAATGAATTTACGAATACCTTATTTATTATAACTACTATAATTAATAATAATGATAGATTAATTATCAATATTAAATTAAATATCAGATGAAACATGACTCATAATAATAAATAATAATCGTTATTAATACTTCCTCCGAACAGACCATTTTCATGCAGCGTTCCATCATTATTACTGCAGTTTTCATTTTTTAATTTATATATACATATATTTACGAGATTCGTTTTGGTCCATTAAGCTCGACCGGAATTTGAAATTTTCGTGTGCGATTTGGATTTTTCTTGTCCTGTCCCTCTCCCATAATGAGTGCACAATTACGTTTGTTCGCTTTTTCAGAAAATGCCCATTGTTCTCGTCACAATATATTCGGCCCCAGCCATTATTTTTCTCATTTACTTAACGATTGTTTCTATTTTGAGGTGGGGGGGGGGGGGGGGCTGAGAGAGCGAGATGAAGAGAGAAACGAAGAGTGTCTATTTATACGCTACGTAGTTCGTCTCGCTTCTTTTTTTCCTTCCCTGTGACGAGTTATCATCGGTGTTAATATATACGAAGTGCTGGCACTCGTTGGACCACCCACGTGGTCGTATATATCTACAGGTAGAATATATACACGAAGAGGCACGTACACTTTTATACGGAATTGTATAGAATATTCTGAAGGATCCACTCTCACAATACTCGTGCGGTATAACTGCGCTTATACGTACTCTCTCTCTCTCTCTCTATTTCTCTCTCTTGGCCTCACCGTTTCTCGCCTCTTGAATTCTGTAGCGAGACGCTCTTGTCTGTCTTGTGAAAAAAGTGACGAGACACTTTTATATCGAGCGACAGGACACGCGTGACAAGTTCGTAGATTGACTATAATTTGATTCCTGATAATAACAATTATCGTAATCGAAGGAATCGATAAACGATAATTCATAATAAAATTTATAGATATTAGTTAATTTATCGATGAAAATAAATAGTGGAATAAATTCATTGATCATGGTTGGAAATAAATATTGAGAAAAGACGATTAACATTTATATTGAATTGAATTAATATTGATCGATCAATGGTAGGGTATTAATATTGAGACAAGATAACGATAATGAATATTGAAAATTAATGAAATTAATTAATCGATCAATGGTACATATGTATAAAAATGAATTGATATTCACTGATCAATCATCATACGTATTGAAATTAATGAAAATTCATTAATTCAACAGCGATCATTAATATTGACATTCGTGGGGAAATGAATGTATCAATTGAAATTAATACCGGATTTATTTGATATTAATTAATTGATCCGTTATAATTAATGTTAATGTTAAGAGAATTCTGTTAATGGATCAATGGTTGTTTATTAAAAAGTTGATAAGATTTAATTTGTATCGAAATTGGTAACGATGATCATGAAAATAGTTGGTAACGCTGGAACAAAAATATCAAGCGAAGAGACTCTCACTCTTATCAATCCTCGAAAATGATACGGGACACGGTAGATTCGTTTGATAATTTTGTGGACTCGTCGAAAAGTCGAAGATTTCGAAAAAGTCGAGAGTACGATCACTGGTCGATTAATACGTTGAGTATGTTCGCAAACTCATTAAATCTGATATCGAGATGTCGAAGAGGCCGAGAGGAAACAGGAGACGGAGAGGGATGATTATATTTTGATTTTACATACGATTATGATAAAGCTCTTACCTTTGTTTCTACAGGGAACAATGAGACCGCAAAAAAGGGAATTTTGCGACGATGACAATTGCGACTCGGTGTTTCTCATTTCGAAGAAAAAACAAAAAACGACAACGTCTCACGCGCCGATTATCGATCTTGATCGATATCGTTCGCGATCGCTTTCGAAAAATAAAAAAAAACATAAATATAGCTAAATACACATTGAAATAAAAGTTGCATTCGAGTGTGTAAAAGTGAATGAAATTTTATGACGGGAGTATTCGTTTCGTTTTCCACGATCGATTTTTACATCGATCGATCCTGTTGACAAGAATCGTATGATAATAGGTCTGAGGTATATTTGAAAAATCAGCGAAAAGTTCTTTATCGTTGAAGTATTCTTAATTTGGGAACTTTGATATTGGAAAACAGAAATTTATTAGGAAAAAGAGAAATGTCCAAATTATCGAGTGATAGGAATATCTGCAGAAGTAATTTCGATATTAAATCATCTCGATTATAAAGTTTATGAAATCTGAATGTCTAGATTGTTAAAAAATAAAAGAATTTATCGGCCTTTCGATTTATTTTATTCCTGTATCAATCGATTAATGATTGAACTAGAATATAATTATCTTATGTGGTAAATAATTCAGGTGATAATTAATTCGAATGATCATTAATTGAAACTATTATTAATTGAAATGATAACTGATTCGAGTCATAATTAACTATCAAATAAACATTCATTAAAATTGTACTCAAATTGATAAGTGATTAAAATGAATATAAATTCATATGCTGACGAATTAAAATTATAATAGTTTCGAACGATGATTGATTCACTTTGTCAATAATAATTCATAAAATAATTACTAAATAATCAGTCAATTAACGCGATAACTAAATCAAATTATAATTCATTCAAATGACCATTAATTAGAAATATTATTAATTCAAATTATATCTAATTCAAATGATATCGAATAAAAATTATTATAGCTTTCGATTGATAATTAATATCAATTCGAAATTCATTCCCATACTAATTAAATTATTAAAATCTTCAGCACCGCTTTTAATTATTGTTAAAGTGTTCGAGCGTACTCAAAAGCGGTATATTGCAAGTATACAGGGTGTCAAAATTCCACGGAACAAATTCCGTAATTGAGCTCTTAAGGGATCGTCCCAGTGTGTAAAACGGTTTCCGTTCTGAAAGAAAGAGTTTTCAAGATATCTATATCCTATTTCAAGTGAACATTTTTAAAGTCATTCTCTATCGCGCTATGGAAGCTTTCATTTTTTTTTCAATCTTCAGATTTTTGTTTACGAAAAGCTGTCGAAAAAAAGATTCCGATTTTTGTTTACGAAAAGCTGTCGAAAAAAAGATTCCGATTTTTGTTTACGAAAAGCTGTCGAAAAAAAAGGGCCAAATTTGATTCTTTTTGTTTAAACCGCCGCCATTTTGTATTCGAAACAAAAACGTTCGGGTCAATATTTCACGAGTCGATAACCGAAAATAAAAAGTCAAGTAATCATCGAACGGGTCTCTCAGAACTGTCAATCTTTTGTAAAAAACATTTTTTTCATTGGCTTTGATTTATATAATTTATTATGCATGGCGAGTCGAAACGGGACACCCTGTAGAGTCTCATCGCCTAACACAATCGGTGATACACACGCTGTGAGAGGTAGCGAGAGATGCATCGTCGCGACGCTTTGTTTGCAGAAACAATATTTTCATTGGGCAAACAATTCGTGCGGCTCGATAAAGACGGCGACGATGATACGTTCTACTGTATTACTTCGCGAGAACTCCGCGTGGGTGGTTGTCCCGTGTAAACCCGTTGCAGAATTTGTATCGTTTCGTAATCTTTCTAAATATCGCGTAAGATTTAACGTTTCATCGATGAGGTTTCAATGACTCTAAAAATCGTACATTTTTTCCCGACCTGTCATCACCGAAACAAATTTACTCAATTAACCGGAGGGAAGAGGAGAAGTTGAAAACGAGCAATTTTTTGAATACGATATTTTCACGTAATTTGGTAAACGAGAATTGCGTTTGTAATGAAAAGTTTCGTTTAAATTTCGAAAAATTCACGGAGCTCGAACAAATTTTTGTAAATCGCTTTATTTTTTTTCAAACGTTTTTTTAATCACAAAATCGTATCTCAGAATTAAATCGTCGCAGTACAAACGTAGAAAAGAAACCCAAACGGGTGCTAATTTCAACGATCACGTATATATGGGTGCGGGGACGTTCATTTCCGGAGTCTCTTGCGGCACGTTTTATCGCGTGCTCGGATGGAGGCGCCTCTGCGGTTCAATTACTCGAACGAACCGAAAAGCCTCCCTCTCTCTCTCTCTCTCTTGTACAAGCAAAGTATAACGTACTACCCGGCACTACTACGTATAAAGAGCATCCACGGACACCCCGTGCACACCTCCGTATCGACTGAATCGAACATCAGACCCGCAAAAAAAAAAAAAAAAAAAAAAAAAAGAGCCCCGCTATTTTTCCAACCTTCTGCCCCCCGCCGTCGCGGTTTTTTTCTCCCGCGCTTTCGTGTGTTCTTCACCTTTCAATGCGTATATTTAGCCCTCTCTTTTTCTCTCTCCAATCCCCTCCACTCTAACGTTCAGCTGCAAACCCAAACCACCCCCGGTCACTCCTGAATGGCGCCTGCCGAATTTTCCCTTCCCTTCTTTGTCTTACTCGTGTTCGAAATATTGCCGGCTTTTTTTTTTACCATCCGCTGTGCAGCGGTGATGCCAAAGCTTCGAAAATGGCCGAACGGTGCAAAAAGAAGAAAAAAAAAAACGTCCCTTCTGGGTTGCGTCCTGCCTGGATATAAAAATGGGAAAGGGTGGCGAAGGGGTGGAGGGGGGACTGTTCGAGAAAGAGAGAACATCGATAATCCGTCGGGATATACTCGACGTAATACCGATTTGTTTGAGCCTGAAAAACCGCAAGATCGAAAAACGGCCATATAGCTGTTCGTTTGCGTGGCTTAAGAACCGGAAGTACAAGGGAACGATGATCGTCGGGCTAAATACCAAAGCAGTAAAATGTTTCTTTTTTTTTTTTTTCTCTGATTTTTCTTGTACCCGGGTGTGTACGATTTTTCGTGAATGAAAATCGTAGAAAATTTACTTGTGCGAGAACGTAAACTGTTTGGGTTTGTCTTCGAGGATGAACGAAAGCGGTTCGTAATCGTTTGGACGCTTCAACAAAATTTTTTGTTTTTTTTTTTTTTTTTTTTTTTTTTTTTTTTTTTTTTTTTTTTTTTGTTTTTTTTTTATTTTTTTTTTTTTTTTTTTTTTTTTTTTTTTTTTTTTTTTTTTTTTTTTTTTTTTTTTTTTTTTTTTTTTTTTTTTTTTTTTTTTTTT
>JAPYZI010004609.1:0-39257 GCA_030523105.1 Ophioninae sp. A BG-2022a
AAATTTGGAAATTTCTTCTTCCTGAAATTAAACCGTCCACGAAAAAAGATTGGGCTTTTTGAACGTACTCGTTTGTTTGGTACGAATTAACGCATCAAATAAACCCAAACAATCCCAATTGATGAACGAAGGCAACGGATATTTCTTCTTGTATTCTTGAAAAAATTTAGAAATTTCTTCTTCCTGAAATTAAACCGACCACGAAAAAAGATTTTGCTTTTTAAACGTACTCTGTACAAAACGCCGGAAACTTTGAAAGCCCTGGACAGTATGTTGTAAGTTGTGATGACCAAGTCGTTTCTGGCCAAACGTTTGGGATTCTCCTCACGATTGCTTCCGTGATAGAGCTCCACTGTGAGCAAGCCTCGTTTGCAACGATTCTTCACTTCGGACTCCCACTGAGCGACCAAAGATGCCGGAGCTACGACTAGGGTTCCTCCCAAATGACCTGTTTCATTAAAATCGAGAATAATCAATCGTTCGTATCGTTGAATACTCGTTCAGCGGGATGCTTCTATTTAACCCAAACGTCGATATAAAGTAACCCAAACAAATGTTACATTTTTGACAAATAATGATTTCAACATTTAGACGATCTCTTGTGCGTCACGTGGTACGACTTCTGCAATATTAATTAAAACATTCGTAAAAAAATGATAACGTACGTTCCTGACGAGCGTTTGACAGCCATTGTTCTTTTTCTTCGTCTTCCCCATCCTCCGAATTTCTAGCCTCGTTGCTAGCCAGAATCAACGATATCATCGTCAGTGTTTTTCCCAGTCCCATGTCGTCCGCTAGAACAGCATAAAATGGTTTTTTTTTTTATTTGGGAATTCATAAAATCTTTTCAAAGGCCTATTCTTCCATTTACGATTTTAGAAAATCCTCTCAAGGTCACGTAGAATATCGGCATCACAAATTGTTCGAAATCCGTTTTTTCAACAGCGGTTAAGTGTTTCAATAGAAAAATCGAAAATCGATCTCTACAAAATTCGGTTGGCGTTTTTCGGAAATAAATTCAAAGAAAATAAAGAAACATTTTTTTCTAAAAAAGATGTTTATCCTCCACTGACCCAAAACACCTCCAGCTGGGTTTTGCGTTTCCCGCCAGAGGAGCCAGGTAACGGCGTATTTCTGATGAGGCATGAGCTTCACTTTCAGACCTCGAGGATCCTCCGCCTGCTGATCCTCGGACGGTTTTCCCAGAAGCGAACCATGAAGATCTTTGAGTCTTTCGACCGTCAAACCCAACTCTCGTTCAACGGTCTCCTGAGCTTTCTTCCCCAGATCTTTTTGAGGCATTCCTAGGGTGGTTGGCTTCAAGTACGTTGGATCGATTTCGAGGCTTCCTTCCTTGAACATGGTTTTCGGTACGTTTTTTGTTTGTGTTTCCGCGATCTCCGATTCCAAATTCTTCAAATTGGTGACTATACTGCTAAGCGCCTTCTCGTCTTTTATTATGCTGAGTCGAATTCTCTCCCCTCGATCAGGTAACAGAGCAATCTTTCCAGACTTGTACAGCATCTGAAATCGGGCCAGCTCTCGTTATTGGATTTCACATTTTGCTCGCACTTTTTTTTTTCAGACCAATCACGCGAAATTGACTTTTTGAAATAATTAATTAACTCGGAAAAAAACCCGGACAAGAAATGGAGGAAGGAACGGCGGAAGGAGAAAACTGCGTGCACGTTTGGAATAATTATTAATTAAATCATTAATTAGGTTAATCATGAATTACCTCAAATTTAATTAGGGTTAATTAAGGTTAATATAATAAAATATTCAAGAAGATAACCTTTGTTTGGGCCAATTTTTTCTCGATCTGTTGCTTCTGGAGAAGAAGATAAGCCTTTCTCTGGGCTTTTATGGGATCCAGATTCGAGCTTCCTGACTCCTCTATCGCTATTGACATAGCTAATTCATTCTCAACCGAATTTTCAAACGAATGGGCCTCTTCGACCGAATTTCCTAGAGATTGGACCTCAACGGAATTTTCCAATGATTGGACCTCCACTGAATTTTCAAATGATTGGGCCCCGACTGAATTTTCTATCGATTGGGCCTCTTCGACTGAATTTTCCAACGATTCAGCTTCTTCGAATGAATCTTCTATTGATTGGGCCTCGACTGAATTTTCCAACGATTGGGCTTCTTCGACTGAATTTTCTATTGATTGGGGTTCTTCGACTGAACTTTCCAGCGATTGTTTCTTTACGAGCGAGCGCGAAGCTTTTGTCGCAAGAACTTTCGCTTTGCTTCCCGATACTGCTTTCTCTTCGTGCGAAGATTCTAGCGACGATGAATTTCTTGATTCGCGTAAACGGTTTTCAACGGACTCCGAGTCGGACGAGTCATCAACATTCGGATGTTCCGGAACTGACTCTTCGTCCGAACTATCCAATTGTACGATTCGCCTTTGTCTAGCCTTGCGCGCGACGACTGGGTCAGAGTCAGAGTCATCTGTCGAATAAATATTTCAAATTTTTATATTATGTTCCACCATATACCTATTATATTCATTATTTCATTTAATATTTATAATTGTTCTTTAAATATGTAATGTAATAATATATCAAATATTTGAAACTTTTTTCAAGTTCCTACTTAAAGAACTTCTTTTTAAGTTTCAACTTCACAGATTTTTTTATACAAAAGCTTTAAACAGCAAAGCTTTTGGGAAAAATATTTTGGCAAGTATTAAACCCAAACAAACTTTATTGAAACATCTTTTTATCAAAGTTTTCAAACTTCCAACTAAAAGACCAACAATTCTTTCTGGATTTCCACTATTATTACTATAAACATTTGTAGGTCATAGATTCAATTTGCAAATCGCTGAAAAGATATTTTTAGGAATGTGAACGAGATTTTTCGGGCTCAAATCTGGTAAAAATTGGAATGGCAATGGCAATGCTAACCGAAAGAAACCCCATCAACGTAATTGGAATTGGAATGACAGTGCCAACCCAATCTTGAACCAAACCCAAACACAGCAGCGAAGCAATATTTCATTGCCTGTTGACGCAATGCTAATTGCAACGGCACAGAGGAAATTCCCGACGGATGAAATTCCGCAGTTTATTCAATTTGATCAGATATTCTATGCACCCACGTACCGTCGCTATCTGGAATAAGTACGTTTCTTGAATTTCCATCGCTGTCTTCATCGACAACGAGGGATTTCGACAAGCGATGAAGGCTCCTGCGTATGGCCTTCCGGATTATTGGCGTTAGTCTACCTTCGTCCGTGTCGTCTAGGACTCTTTGGATGCTAAAAACGAATTTTTATTTTTCGAGTTTTTCGGGATGATGCGAACGGGATGCGAAACCCGGAAACGGTGAAAATAATGATGACAAAGGGCTCAGGAAGAAAGAGGAAAAATAAAAATGCGAACAAAGGATTACGTACGCGCTGTTTCTCGTTTCTGAATTCTCGGCCAAAAGCTCATCGTCGTCGCTGCTGTTTATAGAAAAACTGTCGTTACTGTCGTCGTCGTCGTCGTCCTCTTGGGGTTCATGCCAGGATCCTTCGGGGTTCGACATTTGTGGATCTTTGTCGAATCCCGATGAAAATTATTTTCTCCCCGATGATCGAAGCGAAAAGAGGAAGACACTGATGGATTTATTTCGAATTTCTAATGTTTTCAATCCTCTTCTTTTTTTCGTATATTTGAAGGCTCTGATGTAACTTTTGTAGAATGAGAAACAATCGGGACGTTGGACTCTTTCAAAAACACGTTTGAACCCGCTGACTCCCAACGACGTTTACACGCCGCGTGCTCGCGAAGTTATGCGAAATTCGAATCGAAATCTAACCGGCCGCCGAATTGCGCGTGCGTCACGCGAAAAGCGCGGTCGTAATTTCGCCCGGGATCAACAGCGACCTCTAGAGTCGCTATCGCAAGATTAATCGGGTACTTTTAATTACAGCCTGACATTGCTCACAAAGACGGACATAAATGCGTCAATAATGGAATTTCATTACGTCTCGAAGTTGACCAAAAACGGTGACGTTTAGGGGAAGATCGGTATACACAATCCGGCAGCGGATTTTGTTTGAATTTTGACTCATCGTTCAAATAAGTTGGAAAATATAATTGCTTCCGAGATACTTTCACCATTACCTATTTTCCGTCAAAAAATATATATATATAATTTTGATTAATTTTACTGAACCAATATATATTTTCTCGATGTTCAGCACTAAAGGCCCTTTTCTCGTTTTTCATTACCGATCGAATCTTACCGCATTTCGCCGACGAATGGCTCGTGGTTTCCAAAATGGGCCGCCAGATGGCAGCATGTAACCAAAACCCGCGGCGAGTTTGTCGGCGTTTCACTCGAGCGGCGTGGCTCGTGGAGCGCTCGCATGTTCCACGGTACGTCAAAGAAGGTGTTGTACGTTACGGCGTGAGAGTTTTCCCGTCGTCGACAGGAGGGACACGCGCGCGATAGGCTAGAGTCACATTCGCACGCGTATCCATCTCTCTCCCTCTCTGTCTCTCTTTCCTATATAAGGTGTACATAAAAAGCGTTTTTCTCGATCCGTAAACGTTCCTTAGCCTTCGCATCTTGACGAATGTTTTTACGAGAGTGACCCACCCGCGTTGCACATTGTCACGGACGTGCGTCGCCGCGTCGAGTGACGGACACGCGACAGAATCGAAACAAAAAAAAGAAGGAAAAAAAGAGAGGGGAAAAAGGGAGAATCGAGACAGAGACAGAGAGAGAGAGAGAGAGAAGAAGTAAACGAAAGATCTCGGGCGAAACGCGACCAACACCACGGACGTCGTTCGTTTCTCGAGAGCGTATAATAAAATGAGAAACCGCAACAGATGCACCGAGCATCAATTGCGAATAACACTAGGCAGTATCGATGGACGCGGCCATGTTTTCTGGTAGCAGAAATCACGACTAGAATTAACGATAAAATTGTTAAACTCAAGCACGCTCTAACGTATCCCGTACCTACGATCGCGTACGCGAAAAGGTCGCGCTGTCGAAAACGCGATAATAAAAAAACGAGGAAGAAAAAAAAAAATACGAAACGAGCACGTTGGTGAAACGCGTCTTCGTAAGGTGTCGTGGGGCAAGTGCAGAATGCCGGGATGCGATGTGAAAACAAGATATCTACCAGCAACCTTCGCCTGGACCCTGCTACTCAGCACCACGACCCTCTTTTTCTATTACCCGTGAGTTCTGCGTGCAACCTAGTGCTGCGAGATTACTCAAAACGATTTCGCAATATTCGACGATTGTTTGGGTTTACTACCGGATCAACTTTGGTTCGGCTCGCTCGGGGTGAAATACGTCTTTGGAATTTGCTTCAGTAATGAAGGGCTTGTTTGGGTTTGATCACGTGGAAAATACTTGTTTGGGTTGGTTCGGCGCCGTTGGCGTCTCGTCAAATTATCTTGGGGGTTTGGTTCAGTGAAAAGATCTTGTTTGAGTTTGGTCCCATAGAAAATCTTTGTTTGGGTTTTGTACCAACGAAAGTCCTCGTTTGGGTTTGATTCCGTCAAAAATCCTTGTTTGGGTTGGTTCAGCAATATTGGTGTCTTGTGAAATTATCTTTAGTTCAGTGAAAAGATCTTGTTCGGGTTTGCTCCCATAAAAAGCCTTGTTTGGGTTTGGTCGCATAAAAATTCCTTGTTTGGGTTCGCCAAGGAAAAAGTTTAGTTCGGGTACCGTTCGTGCATTGGCACGAAAAAGTCATGTTTGGGTTCGTTCAAGCAGAAAATCCTTGTTCGGGTTTAGCAAGGGATGAATATATCATTGGGTTTGTTTGGATTCTCAGAAGTGAAATTTTCCTCTGCAAAAACATTGTTGCGTCAAGAACGTCTTTGAGTTCGTTGACAACGTTGAGTTTAAGTTAAAATGCTTCGCCGACAACGTTGTAATCCTTGTCGCAGATGCCAGTATTATCTCTTCCGATATCCATGGGTTCCGGTGCTGCAAGGGGTCATAGCGTTCTTCGTACTGGCCAATTTTACACTGGCCACGTTCATGGATCCCGGCGTCATACCGAAAGGTACGTCAACGAGCGTGTTTGTAACATCCTTTGTAACGAACCATTGCTTTGTGCGTTGTCCCAGTCGGAAATGAGAAAAACTACTCCTATCCATACTTGTGAGAATATTGATCAAAGGATTCACAATTGTTGATCGAAAGTTAACAGGCAATTTGTTTTTCTTCCTGAACCTTAAAAACTGCCTAATTTATAAATACCACCAAATTATTCCTCCCTTTTATTACTTCCATTCGCAACGAGAAATATTAACCGAACATCTGTTTCGTTCAAAGCGCCTCCAGACGAAGATCGGGAGGATGACTTTAGAGCGCCGCTCTTCGAGAACGTAGAAATAAATGGGATAACAGTGCGCATGAAATGGTGCGCCACGTGCAAATTCTACAGGCCGCCGCGTTGTTCTCACTGCAGCGTGTGCGATCACTGCATAGAGGTGAGACAAACAACAATTTCCATTACGCGCTCCGACATTGCGAAGTGACGGTATCGCGTCGCGTATAACAACGAGGTTTTCCCTTGCTAAAAAAACAAAAATGGTCACATTATTCCTGATATCAATTAAATCAGGAGATTTAATTAATAGACGTCACGAATTAGTGATCACTGTAACTAGTATCCAGTGTCACTAATCCGTGATCACTGTCACTAATGTTCAGTGTCACTAAGCCGTGTGGACTGTCACCAATGTGCGGCGTCACTGATTAATAAGCTTCGTCGCTGATGCCTACAATCACCGATTAGTGATCAGTGAAAAATAACGAAACTGTCACGTCTAGTGTCACTAATCATTCCAGTGTCACTAATCATTAATCAGTGACAAAGGAAAGCTTCGGTTGACGCAATTTATGTCGAAGCACACAAGAAATAGAACTGATTGATCGGTCTAGTTCTAAAAAAGAATACGCTGAAGGATTATCGAGCGACGCGCGAGTAAAATAGAAAAGCCGTCAAACAACGCGACAAAAGTGAGAAACATTAAAAAAAAAAAAAAATTAAAATGCAGAATGAAAATGTCTCCGATCGTTTTCAGACTTTCGATCATCACTGCCCGTGGGTGAACAATTGCATCGGCAGGAGAAACTACCGATTTTTCTTCTTCTTCCTTCTGTCGTTGAGCTTCCACATGCTCAGCATATTTGGGCTCTGTTTGTACTTCGTTCTCGAGCACAAGCAACAGTTGGGCGAGGTCGACACGACGGTCGCGTATCCTTTGAGCAAACGCGCAACGTCTTCTTTTTTTTGTGTTTTCTTTTTTTTTTGTGTCTTACTCGACGTTACTCGACTTTTTGCTCGTCAATGCGAACGATATTCATCGCTATCCGTAATCATCGTTGAATACTAATGACGTATCGACCTTAACTGTTTTCTTTCTTTTTTCTTCTTGTTTTTTTTATTGGCACTCCGTCTCGTCTACAGGATAGTACTGATGGGCGTGGTGACACTCTTATTTATTCCAATACTCGGATTAACAGGTTTTCACGTTGTTCTCGTATCACGAGGACGCACCACGAACGAACAGGTCACCGGTAAATTCAACGGTGGCTACAATCCATTCTCACGAGGATGCTTCCACAATTGCTGCTACACACAGTTTGGACCCCAATACCCGAGGTAATGTTTAACCTCAATAATAAGAAACAATTTAAAAAAAAACAAAGAAAAAAAAAAATCGGTCGTGCAAACTATGCATTTTTGGGGCGTAACAAAAATTCTTTGCTTTAATACGAGTATTTTTAATTTTTTTTAGTCTGCAAAAAATGTTTGGGCTTACTATTGCACGTTTTTGTTATTTGGAAAAAAAAGATTTGCGTTTGTTATTTCTTGTTTTTTTTTTTTCAAATTTACAGAAAATGTTTGGATTTTTTATGCTACAAAAAATGTTTTCATTATTCAACAAAAAAATGTTTGGGTTTGTTTGGGTTTGCTAATCGGCATTTTCATTATTTCATAAAAAGAATGTTTGGGTTAGTTTGCGTTTGCTAAATTATGTTTTTATTATTTTATTAAAAATACAGTTTCGCTTTCGATTTTTATTATTGTTCAAGAAATGTTTGGGTTCGCATTTTATTATTTTTAAAAAAATAATATTTTGGTTCGTTTGAGTTTACAAGAAATTCATTTACACATTGAAATCCTCAATTTCTGACGGAATAAAAAAATACTAAAGAATTCCTACAACTGATATTAAAAATTCGAGCAATTGAAATAAATTTCGTTCGGACGATGCAAAATTAAACCCAATAAAATAGAAACGCAAGGTACGATGAATTTTCCCTAAAAACGAACTGTTTGACACTTCAACGTGAATGCTCGTTTCAGGAATCAAAGAATAAGTTTAGGGTTGAGGCTTATAGACGAAAATTCGATTTGCAGTTTAATCAAGCCTGAAAAGTATTCAGGAAAGCGACGGAGGGCTTGCACGTCCGAGATATCGACGATAGACAGCGAGAACCAGGTAAAAACCTACATGGATAGCAGCAACGGTGTTAGAAATGCCAGTTCAAATGCTTACAATAAGGTAAGAGCTAGTGCAACTTTGCTCGTTTCTTCTCTCTTCCAAATTTTCCGTGTGGTTCGTTTCTACCCTCATTGCCGGATTAAGCCAAAACGGAAGTCGCAGCGAATCTCAATATTGAACCAAATGAGTGGCTCCAAATTGATGACATTAAATTTTCACCAAAGTGAGGTTATACGAACGATTTTGTCTTTCCAGGGAACGTAGAAGCTCGAAATAACCTCAAAAACGTTAAAAAAAATACGTATTCCAAATTCAATTTTCACAAAAGTGAGGTTACGTGAACCTTGTCACTCAAGGCCGCGTAAAAGATCGACATAACCTCAAAAACGTAAAAAAAAATCCTTTTTTCAATGTCAATGTCCACTAAAGTGGTGTTATTCGAATCTTGTCACTGAAGGACACGTAAAAGATCGCTATAACCTCAAAAACGTTAAAAAAATCCTTTTTTCAATGTCAATATCCACAAAAGTGGGGTTATTCGAATCTTGTCACTGAAGGACACGTAAAAGATCGACGAAACTTCAAAAACGTTAAAAAATTCTCTTTCTCGACGTTACGTGTTTCAATGGAAAAGCGGATATGAGACAGAATTCATAACCAAAGAACGCATGAATTTTACGATAAAAAAAAAAATATTTCATCCTCGAAAAATCACGATTTAAAGATTTCGGGTGTTTTTCTCGACCGTTTTTTACAACTTCGTTGGTACATCATTAAAAAATGAAATTTCACAATCTCGCGATGTATTTTCTTTGTAAATTCGAGGGGCCACGTCTGTTTCGAGTATTTAAGCAAATTGCACGAGTACCTTGCCTAGGCTTTCGTTTCAACGTCGTTTCCGCTTCAACGAAAGTTTTTCACTGCCCGAGTATATCGAAAGCACTCAATGTTGCGTTGCACTTAATGTTGAGCTTCCATGCGTTGAGCACGCGAAGTATAAAATAAAGAAAAAGTATTTTTCAGTCAAATTTGTTTTTTGGCCACTCTGGCCATTTTTAGTCGATAGAGGGGGGGGGGGGCGATGAAAACAAAGGTCTTGTAGAATTTGCTGATCTTGCTGTGTGGCTAATCCGGCACACTCTCTCTCTCTCTCTCTCTCTCTGGATCTTTCTCTTTTCTTCTTTTTATTTCTATTTCTGATCCCTGTGTATTCGTAGTATTTACGTATTGGCTATTTTCATGAGTTGACCTTTTTTGAACTTCCGTTTCCAATATCTTGGGTATTATTCGCACTAACGATCTCAGCAGTCTCTACACGCTTGTCTCACGAGCCCTCTTCAAGGTTAACCTTTATCGTTGAGGTACTGTTCTCGTCTGTGCTTTCACCCGTCTTTGTTCCTCCTTCCCTTCACCATCCTCTCTCTCACTCTCTCTCTCTATCTCTTCCTCAAGTTTAAATTTTAGTTCATTATTGCTTTGAGTTTTTAGTTCGAGTTATAGTTTATTTTACTTCAAGCTCAAGTTTAAGTTCTGGTTTATTTTACTGTTTAGTTCAAGTTTAATTTATGGTTATTTTACTTTTTAGTTCAAATTGAATTTCTGGTTATTTTACTTTTTAGTTTAAATTTAATTTATGGTTACTTTAATTTTTACTTCGCATTTAATTTCTGGTTATTTTATTTTTTAGTTCAAGTTTAATTTATGGTTATTTTACTTTTCAGTTCTAATTGAATTTCTGGTTATTTTATTTTTTTAGTTCAAATTCAATTTCCGGTTATTTTACTTTTTAGTTCAAATTCAATTTCTGGTTATTTTACGTTTTAGTTCAAGTTTAATTTCTGGTTATTTAACTTTTTAGTTCAAGTTTAATTTCTGGTTATTTAACTTTTTAGTTCAAGTTTAATTTCTGGTTATTTTACTTTTTAGTTCAAATTGAATTGCTGGTTATTTTACTTTTTAGTTCAAATTGAATTTCCGGTTATTTTACTTTTTAGTTCAAATCTAATTTGTATTTATTTTATTTATTATTTCAAGTTTAATTGCTGTTTATTTTTCTTCGTTTATTTTACAATTTATTAATTGTATTATTGGATCTTTATTTAATTATTATTTTGTATAATAAAATTTTCTATGATCAATTCTGCCATCATCTCCATCATCATCGTCATCATCTTTTTTCTTCCCTCTCTCTCTCTCCCCTCCTCTCCCTCGCCCTCTCCGTCTTGCGAAAGAAAAATAGTAACTTTTCTTCGCTAGCGTTCGTAGTCGATCGTAGTCGCTGAGTAGAAAGTAGCTGAGAGTTTTTCGTAGACGAATACGGCTTTTACGACTCCAACCAACAATTCGTTACAACCTCGTGACGTTTTTCCGTTTCCGGTTCCTCAAAGAACCGGAAGTCTATCCCTCCCGCGTTTCCTTGACTCGTTGACCGTAATTTTGACGATACGATGCAATCGCTATTTAAGAAAAAATTCTAACAATATTTTCCCTTCGAGAGAATATTCTCGAATATATATATATTTACTTTTGAAAATCGTAAACAAAAAAAAACATTGATTTTTTACAATTTAAAGATATGACGAAAAATTTCAGGCCTCCTAAAATACGATTGAACGTCACATTTATAATTAATTATAAAATAATTAATTAGCAATTAATTAATTGATAATAAATAGTTAATTAATTCATTTAATTAACTACTATAGTTTATTAACTAACTAATTAAAAATTTCACACTGTGAAAATGAAAAAAGTGACTTTTCTTAAAGACAAGTAAAAATTTGTTTGGGTTTGTTTCTATTTGATGATTAATTGTCAACTGACTATTAATTGTTAATAAACCTTCAATTGTTAATTAATTATAGTTAGTTAATTAACGATGAACAGTTAATAAATTAATTTGATTAACTATTACGATTAATTAACTAACTATAATTAATTATTACAATTAATCAACTAACTAATTAAAAATTTCTCACTGTGAAAATAGACAAAAATGCCTTTTTCTGAAAACGAGTCGAAATATGTTAATTTTTTTGTTTCTATTTTATGATTAATTGTTAAATAACTAATAATTGTCAATTATCTGTTAATCCTTAATTAATTATAGTTAGTTAGTTAATTAACTATAATAGTTAACCGAATTAATAAACTAACTATTAATCGTTAATTAACTAACTACAATTAAATAACAATCAATAGTTAATAAACAATTAATAATTACCTAAAAATTAATCATAAAATAGAAAAAAAAACCCAAAGAAACGAATGTTCACTTGTTTTCCGAAAAAGTCACTTTTTTGTTTTTATTTTTCATTTTTACGGCGAGCACTTTTTCAATTTCGTTGTTTTTTTGGTTTGCGCATGCGCAGATGACCTCCTCGGAGGATAGTTTTTCGACTCGTCGCGAACCAGCATCGATTCATCGTGGACGTTACAACTGATCTCCAGAATTCTTATTCGCCATATCCAACACTTCCGGTCCACGATACCAACCCAAACAGAAACCCAAACGTCATAAGCTTCATTCGTAATTCCTGTTGTTTATCGTCGTCCATTCTCGTTGCACGTACGATATATCGGCCAAAATCTTCGAAACCGATCCACCAATCGATCGATGTTTTTCTTTCTTTTTTTTTTTTTTTTTTTCTATCGAAACTATTTCAGTTATCACCCGGACGCGACGGCTCTGATACCGATATGGAACCAACCGCTTCACAGTCCGCCGATTGCGAACCCACACCACCCTTGCAGAGACACGGATCGAAAAGCAACTTTTTCCTGCCACCTGTGGAGAACAACGAGTCACCCAGGCATCCCCAACCACCCCAACATCGCCATCCGATTCACTATCCACGAGGGAGCCCTCATCCTAGGCCCAGGTACTTCAACTTTCATTACCCATTTTTTTTTAATATATATTTCCCGAAACCCAAATGAACTATTTCAAGGATCGTATTTATATGATCTTTAAAATCATTCATTTTAAAGATCACATTTTTCGAATTTTAATTCACATTCTCAAAGATACGAATTTGCATACAAATTTTCAAATATTTGAATTCGAATTCAAATTCTTCAAAAATCGAAATTTGTAAAGATTCGAATTTGAATTCAAATTTACAAAAATCGAAATTCCCAAAGATTCGAATTTGAATTCAAATTTACAAAAATCCAAATTTCCAAAGATCCAAATTTCTAAAAATACAAATTTCCAAAAATACAAATTTCTAAAAATCCAAATTTCCAACAATCCAAATTTCCAAAAATCCAAATTTTCAACAATCCAAATTTCCAAAGATCCGAATTTGTATTCAAATGTCAAAAAATCGAAATTTCCAAAGATCCGAATTTGAATTCAAATGTCCAAAAATCGAAATTTCCAAAGATCCGAATTTGAATTCATATTTCCAAAGATCCGAATTTGAATTCATATTTCCAAAGATCCGAATTTGAATTCAAATTTCCAAAAATCCAAATTTCCAAAGATCCGAATTTCAATTCAAATTTCCAAAAATCCAAATTTCCAAAGATCCGAATTTCAATTCAAATTTGATCCGAATTTGAATCCAAATTTCCAAAGATCCGAATTTCAATTCAAATTTCCAAAAATCCAAATTTCCAAAGATCCGAATTTCAATTCAAATTTCCAAAGCTTCGATTTTGGATCAAAATTTTCAAGATCCGAACATGGATTCAAATTGGATATGGATTCAAATTATTTCTTGTCTTTTTTTAATTTACGAAAAATGTTAAGATTTTTATTTTTCTTCAAAAAAATGTTAGGTTTCGTTTTGAAAGATCCGTATATGTATCCAAATGTTCAAAGATCGAAATTTTAGCGATCGAAATATCGAAATTCGAAAAGATATCTCAAGAACCAATAATCCAAACTTTCCAAAATAACCAATCGAAATTCGGAAAAACATTTGGATTTGGATTTTGGTAATTTCCGGGTTTGATAACGATTGACGTTGATTGATGATTTGATAAGGGGTATGAACGGTTCTCGGAGTCACACCCCGGATCCGCTGTCACCCGAGGCGACCGGATCACCGGCGGGTCCGCCGCAGAGGGGGCAAGGTCAGGGGGGTGCGAGTCCGACGATGCAGCAGCGCATCAAAGCGATCGGGGTGCCAACGCCGCTTGCCATTTCCAGTCCGATACGCAGGTACGCACTCGCGCATTTTTCCTCTCTTCTATCACTTGTCATCAACCACGAACGAACACGAAAGAGAGGACAAAATAAAAACCATCGAAAACAAAAAAAAAAACGATAAATTCAAAAAACGAAAAAAAAAAAGAAGAAAAAAAAATCAAAAAGTACTCGCACTGGCATTGATCGATGTATATTATTCACACACACACACACACACACACACACACACGTCGCAATCACGTACGCTGAATTTCTTCATTCACGTTGGTACCACGCTGCACACTTTCTCGCACCGGAAAAAAAAAAAAAAAAAAAAAAAAAATACAACCGTCGGATAAACGATCGCGTCGAACGACCTCATCGATACATTGCCCGATCGTACGCTATTTTCCCTCGTAATTCCAAAGCCTCTGTCGCAATTCATCAATGTAGGAATTTTATTCGCGTACTCCGCCTTCGTACTTATATTTTTTTTTAAAGCAATTTTTCCATTTGTATTTCGATAAACGAAAAATCATTCTTGCTTGCATCTTCAAAAGTATTTTTTTTTTTTTTCAAAAACCACAAAAAATACAAAAATACAAAATACAAAAAATACGAAACTGAAATAAAATACAAAAATAGAAATATTCTTGTATTTTGTTTGAGTTTTGTAATTTTTGTATTAGTGGTGTTTTTTGTATTTTACAAGATACAAATAATACAAAAAATTCGAAATACAAAAAATACATATAATTAAAAAAATACGAAAATAAAAAACACAAAAAATATTAAACTCAAACAAAATACAAAAATTAAAATATTTTTGTATTTTGTTTGAGTTTTGTAATTTTCTATTTTTGTATTTTTGTGTTATTTGTATTTTGTATTTTTGTAATATTTGTGTTTTTTGTATTTTTATTTGTATTCTTATATATATTTGTTTACACTTTTTTATTATTCATATATATTTTATTTTCAGTATTTTTCATTAATTATTAAGTAATTTATATTATTGTTTATATTTACTTTTTTGTATCTTTTCTTAATATTTCGAGTTTCTCGAGTTTTAAAAAATCTTTATTTACCAAAGATCTTTTTTGACATTTATATTTTTTGTGTATGTTTTTTAAAAATTTGTTTATATATATATATGTATGTAAATATCGATTAATTATCTTTTATTATTTTAATTAATTTATTAATTTAATTTAATCTTATTAAATTTCATTAATTGTTTCATCACTAGAACTCGCGAAAGTTTTAACGAATGAGGAACGACCTAAATTGTCATTATAATTGTACCGAAAAATTAGTATAAACCGAAAAAAACGTAAGACGGCAATGAAGATCGTTAAAAAAAACAAACGCAAATGAGAATGACGAAAACCGTTGCATAAGGAATTCCATGTATTTTGCATTTTGAATATCACAATTAGTAGAAAACAATGATAAAAAAAAATGAATGGGAATTGTTGGAATTGTTACAAAATAATTATTGCAAAAATGATTGAAAAAAAGATAACGAAATAATTAAGAAAAGAATTTTAAAAAATTTTTGAAATGAAAATTGAAATTTGGAAATTAGGAAATTTGAAATTTTGAAATTAGGAGAATTGAAATTTTGAAATTAGGAGAATTGAAATTTGAAAATTAGGAAAATTGAAATTTTGAAATTGGGAGAATTGAAATTTTGAAATTAAGAGAATTGAAATTTTGAAATTAGGAGAATTGAAATTTTGAAATTAAGAGAATTGAAATTTTGAAATTAGGAGAATTGAAATTTGAAAATTAGGAGAATTAAAATTTTGAAATTAGGAAAATTGAAATTTTGAAATTAGGAAAATTGAAATTTTGAAATTATGAGAATTGAAATTTTGAAATTAGGAGAATTGAAATTTTGATATTAGGAAAATTGAAATTTGAAAATTATGAGAATTGAAATTTTAAAATTAGGAAAATTTAAATTTTGAAATTAGGAAATTTAAATTTGAAAATTAGGAAAATTGTTATTTTAACATTAAGAAAATTTAAATTTTGAAATTAGGAGAATTGAAATTTGGAAATTAGGAAAATTTACATTTTGAAATAAGGATAAATTAAATGTAGAAATTAGGATAAATTATTACGGGACGAATATTATTTTCACAGGAGTGATTCCATACACATGAAAAATGAAAAATGAAACATGAAATGAAATCAAAAATCAAAAATCAAAAGCCAAAAATCAAAAAACAAATGAAATCAAAAATGAAAAATGAACTAATACGAAAAAAACGCGAACAAAATAGCAAAAAAAAAAAAAAAATCGTATAAATGAAAATCACGTGTAAAATCATCGAGAGCAAATTTTGCCGCATCTGTGCATATTTGGGTCGCAGCGACCTCGCCCGTAACGCCGAACGTAGAAATATTCGCTCTCACCGCCCTTGGAATTCCAGAGCTCTGCCCGCGTTGTACGTTCGAAGCCCAAGCCATAAGAAAGATCGAGAGAGAAAGTGAGATTTACGATTACGTGATCAAAGAGGCAACGAAAACTCATTTTTTTCGTTGTTTTTAATCCAGCGACAATTAGAGTTCGGAAGTTGGCAAAAAATGTCAGCGAAAGAGCCGAATTAGCGAGGATCGCGACCTCGGCGATCGACGGTGATGAACGAGTCGAAAATTCGACTTTCACGTTCTCATCGCGATTTCTCATCTCCATCGTTTATTTATTTATTTTACAATATTTTTTTTTTAATTTTTTTTATTTTTGTCATTTATCGTTTTATTAGCTCGTCGTCATTTGCTACTGACAAACAGAAAACACTCATCACCCATCAATCGTCATACACGAGGAGATCGATAGTAATTGTGCAGTTTTTAAGAATTTTCGGGAGAAAAACGACGGAAAAGTTTTTTTTTTTTTTGCCATCGATTACCATTATTGATAATCCGTCCAGGAATCCCCATCAAACATCCCCAATAATAATATCAATTTTTTCTTAAGGGATCGTCGCACTGTGAAATTTTTCAAAAAATTGTTTTTTTTTTTTTTTTTTTTTTTTTTTTTTTTTTTTTTTTTTTTTTTTTTTTTTTTTTTTTTTTTTTTTTTTTTTTTTTTTTATTTTTTTTTTTTTTCAGCGTGTTTTTTCCTGAACGGTGTTTTTCAAAACGGTACCCACTCTCAAAGGAAGAGTTTCTAAGATATCGATTTCCAATTTTGAGAGAACATTTTTAACGTCATTACCTATCGCGCTACGTAAGCTTTTTTTTCTTTTTGTAATCTTTCTATTATTTTTTAACGAAAAACTGTCGAAGAAAACGTGCCAAATTCGATATTTTTGTTCAAACCGTCGGCATTTTGTCGAATTTCAAAAAAAATCGTACATAGCGCGATAGCGACTATCCTACAGATTAAATAATCTTTTTGAAATTTTCCGTTCGCGTCAAAATTGCGGCCGCGATCGTGGACAGGACCTGTTTTTTTTTTAACGTGTCGTTTCAACAATTAATTTAATTATTAAATACTAAATAAACGAACGTAAAAAAAATCATTTTGTATTCGGCACGAATGTATTTATGTATAAAAAAAAAACCAGACCGATTAATTTATTACAACATAAAAAAAGAAAAAATCGCGAAAAATCAGGGTCCGAAAAACTATCAGCCTTATTCAATTTTATTTCGTTCCAATATATTCAACGTTTCATTTTTCTCGAGTATAATTCAATTCTTGCAATCATTAATTTACCGAGCCATTAAGACATTTTTGGAAATACCAGTTTCTCACCATTTCCCCAGTTATTCGACGGAATATCACTCGATATAATAGAATAAACAATTTCACGGTGTCAAAAAAGAAAAAAAAAGAAAAAAGAAAATATATTATTTTATTTGTAATAAATATATTATTATTTTATAAAAAAAATAATTTTATTATATTATTATATTATTAATAATATAATAATTAAATATATAAATTAAATATATAATAAAATAATACAACAATTTTTTTAACATAATAATAAACCAATTTTTATTAATAATTAAATAATTTTTAAAATATAAATAAATAATATAATATAATAATAAACATTAGTTTATTATTTTATTATAAATATATTATTATTTAAAAAATAAAATAAAATAAAATATATTATTTTATAAATTTTCCCGTCGTTTTTCGGAAAAGTCCTCGAACTGCATAATTATCGAACGAAAGAGAGGGGGTGGGGGTGGATTGGAGTGGCGGAGTAAAAGAGCGAGAAAAAGAGTGCGCGAATTAGACGATTACTGTTTGTTAGAAAGAGAGAGAGAAAGAAAGAGAGAGAGAGAGAGAGAGAGAGAGAGTAAGATATAAACTTAGAGACCTTTATTTCTTGCACGTTTATCCACAAAGAGATATATGGTATATAGATAAGTTTGTGTCCCACTGCAGGGGGTGGTAACTGCAAGGAGCTGACTCTCTGACAACCATGTTGCAACCTACTGCAGGTAAACACGAACTTGATCCTACGAGGACGTACCGTAGTTTACGATTATGCTTTGTCGCATATACGATATATATATATATATATATATATTTATGCACACTAACACACGACACACGAGAGAGAACAAAGTTGATGGATATTTCCAGAAACGTTCATCGGTGCTTTTTTTTGGATGTTTTTTTTTCTTTTTTTAATTGTTTGGGTTTGTTTGGGTTCATTGATTCAGCCAGGAGAAAGAGAAAGAAAGAGAGAGAGTTAGAGAAAAGATGGCTCCGATAGGTCGGTTCGAAGATCCTTGAAACGGATTTTTAATATGTCCTGTTTTCAGAAATGAAAAAATCTTTTTCTTAATATCCGGTTCTCTCGAACTCGTAACTTCCGGTTTCCTTAAAACTCGATTCTTCCGGTTTGCCTCGTACTCGTTACTTCCGGTTCCCTCGTCACTTCCGGTTCCCATAATAACGCCACTTCCGGTTTCCCTCGTACTCGTTACTTCCGGTTTCCCTAAATCTCTTCATTTCCGTTTTCCCTCAAGCTCGTTACTTCCGGTTTACCTTGAACTCGTTACTTCCGGTTCTCTCAATCTCGTCACTTCCGGTTACCACAAAGTCGTCACTTCCGGTTTCCCTCGAACTTGTTAATTCCGGTTTCCCTCGTAATCCCAACTTCCGGTTTCCCTCGAACTCGTTATTTCCGGTTCCCGCAAACTCGTCACTTCCGGTTTCCCTAAATCTCTTCCTCAAATACGTTACTTCCGGTGTCTCTTGAACTCGTTACTTCCGGTTCCCTCAAACTCGTCACTTCCGGTTTCCCCAAATATCTTCACTTCCGTTTTCCCTCAAACTCGTTACTTCCGGTTTCCCTCGAACTTGTTAATTCCGGTTTCCCTCGTAATCCCAATTTCCGGTTTCCCTCGAACTCGTTATTTCCGGTTCCCGCAAACTCGTCACTTCCGGTTTCCCTAAATCTCTTCATTTCCGTTTTCCCTCAAGCTCGTTACGTTACTTCCGGTTTACCTCGAACTTGTTACTTCCGGTTTCCCTCGTAATCCCAACTTCCGTTTTCCCCCGAACTCGTCACTTCCGGTTACCTTCAACAACACCGCGTTTCCGGTGTTTCGCCGCGGCAATACCACCAACTTTGCTCTCTACCAACGAGACAAAACACGCAACCACGCGCACGCGCATTCACGATAAAAAAATACAAACAAACAAACAAACAAAATGATGTCGACAAAACGAAAAACATCAAGTATCAACGAAAAAAAAAAACAACAAAAAAAACACTCCAAGTATTTCTTAGGTTTTGCTACTTCTTTTTTCTTTCACGTACGTATTTTTTTTTTTTTTTAATTTTTCCTTTTTCTTGTTTTCGTTCCTTTCGTTACTTTTTACCTTTGATAGATGCTAATTTTGTTTAACAGGAATGACGCGCGCTGCTCTCCTCCTGTATGTCTCGCCAGAGCCGTATTTTGTATGGCTAAAATGCTCAGCACTTTGCGTATATTGAGATATATACATATATATTTAATATTAATATATTTATTGTTTATATATTAAATATATAATATATATTTATCGTACAGCGCGTTTTAATCGCGCTCATGTATCCATATCGGGGTATTTCCATTTTTTATCATCTACGATACAATTATTAAGCGATTGTTTTTTGCACACTCGGAATTCTGGATTCTGCTTTTTTTTTTTTTTTTTCCGTCACCTTCGGTGTTGGTTTCGTAAAAAAACGATGATTCAGCAATATTGTTATTTTCTTCTTTAGAATTCCATACAATTCTCACGTTAAAAACGTATGGTGTGCTATGGGAATTTCGATGGGAATTTCGAAACGCGACACGAGAAGTAATCGATCAACAAAAAAAAAAAATCGACGATCGGCTGAAATCGACAAAAATTTAAAGAAAATCCAAAGAGATCGAAAACAATGTACGGATGGTGGATTAATAATAATAGTAATAAGTAAAATTTTAATTTTATTATTAAATTAATAATTAAATTAAATTAATAGTTAAACTTTTTAGTTAATAGTTAAAATTTATTAATAAAATTAAATTAATAGTTAAAGTTACTAAAATTGAATTTAATAAACTTACTAAAATTAAAAATTTAATTTTAGTAAGTTTACGGATAAAAATTGAGTCAATGAATAATTTTTGTCATTAATTTCTTGTGCTTTAGTAAAAACAAAAACAAATGAATAAACGATTTTTTGAAAAAAAAAAAAAATCTTCTATAAAATTGAAATATTTTCTTTAATAAAATTCCAAATAAAATTCGTGAAATAAAAAAATAAACATAAAATAAGCAATAAAAATGAATATACAAATAAATATAAAAAATCAAAACAAACAAAAACATAATAAAAAAGAAACAAACACAAAAATAAAAGTAAACATAAAAAAAAATAAAAATAAAAATAAACCATAAAATAAAAAAAAAAAAATAAAGGAACTGAAAATCCGTGCCGATCGTAACGAGGGATTGATTCCATGACCTCGAAAGCTCATCAATAAAGTTTCACCTCCGTATCTACAATAACAACGTCCAAAAAAACCAAAAACCAAAAAACCAAAAAAACCAACAAAAAAAAAAACGTCCCGAAACCGTAAACGATAAACGATCAATCCTAACTAACAAAACGCTGATCTGTCTTAACGGAAAAAAAAACAAAAAAACAAAAAAAAAAACCGAAAACCGAAGTGCAAAAGACAACCGTTGTACCTCGGAGTGATCGGACTCGTTCGAGTACGGTATTGATCGGGGGCTGAAAATTTGAAAATAAGTACAAGGGATAGTGATATTTAACGGATGTGTTCGCAGATCGAATCCGGGTACGCCGACGCAGGTACGTCGTCCAGACTTCATAGGGGTATCGGAAGCGCCGACGTATTACGACGTGCAGCATCACAACAATCACGGTGGAGTGGTTGGTCCGGGTGTCGTAAGTACGACGGGTTACAGTCCACAGCGTCGTTTCTTGTCGGAGAGCGAATTGGTGCGTCAAGCGAATGAGCAGCAACACGCGGCGTATTCGCGTAGTACGAACAACACGGTGGACAATATAAGAGAATTGGCGGGTTCGCCGCAGCGTGGTGTTTACATGTGGAAGGACAATTCCCCTAGTGGTTATCCCCAGGGACCCCAGCATCATCATAATCAGCAACAACAGCAGCAGCATCATCAACAACAACAACAACAACAGCAACAACAACAGCAGCAGCAAATAATAACGAGCGTACATCCGTCATTGGGTAGAGCGCCACCTCCACCCTACGATTATTATTGCTCGAATCCAACGAGTCCGACCCAACAACCCTACGGTCCTTCAAGATCTGTCGCCGCTTATCATCCCGCCAATAGAGGCGGAGTTCCAGTTTTTCCACCCCATCAATCACCACAGGTCAAACGTAAAGCTACAATGCCAACCCCAACGACACCAACGACTACAACGAGCCAATCGATCGATCCTAGAAACAGACGACCGATGTCGTTCGTACGCGCACTCGAAATGACCGATTCAATGGAAATGGTTAATACGACCGGTGGAAATACCGGTGGTAATACCGGATCTGATCCCAATAGGTCCCAACAAAGACCCACAACCCCCACACCCGATCGAGCCAGTGTTTACGACATGAACTACGAAATTTCCGTATAGCCGTTCATCAATCATTTACATCGCAAATTTTCATCGTCCGTATGCAAGATATCGAAGGTTACACGACGATCGAACTTACCCTCGTTCATCCACCAGGATTTCACTTCCGAAGTTTCATTGTGAAATGTTAGGTTTCTCGGATTTCTGGTTTGTTTTTTTTTTTTTTTTATATCTAGGGTTTTTATTTTTCATGCCTGGTGATTATTCTCGACTCTCGTTCACGATCTGACGTTTCCGGGGAGTGGACAAGACAGGATTAGGGTTTCATGAGAAAGTGGGGCTTATATCGTTTAAATCAAATTTTCTCATTATTTTCCTTTTTTTTTCTTTCTTTTTTTTTAAGAAGGAAAATTTCCTAACGATGAAAAAAACAATTTAAAATCACTGAAATCTCCTAAAAAACAATTTTTAAATGCCATGTCACAGCTAAAGCAAGACACCTGGAACAAATCTATCGAACAATTTAAAAATCTTTCCAACAATTGAAAAAATAACGACAAATCTATCCGACGATTTGAAAAATATCGAACCGAGAAAAAAAAAACGTTTTTGTTGGTTTTCGACGATTCGAGATTCGGCGTTCGTATTCAAAACGAAGGAAAAGTGATCGTTTGGGTTTCTACCGAGTTTTTCCTCGGAAGAAACGAAGAGATCGCTTTTTTTTTCTTTTTTTTTCTAAAGGATGAAAAAAAGCAAGTCGCGATGAAGAAAATCATAGAAAATCTTCGTTTATCTCGTTTCTTTTTTTTCCCCGGAAGAAGCCGCATAGTCCGTTCGATTGTCCAATTGCTGAGAGACTCGTGAAGAGAGTCGAGAGTTGGTAATAGGTCGCGCGATGAAGCGACGAATCGCGCGGAATTAAAGGTGCAAACGTGGACCACAATTTTGTAACGATCACCATTATGCTGTTTCTTTTCGTCCATTTGCCCGTCCCCCTCGCCGGTGGATCGCGTGTAAAACCCAAATGTTTTTCTCGTCACTTCGAAAATTTTTGCACGACGTCTTTTTGTATAAGGGCCGGTGTTCACTCTCGCTGACCCTCGAACTCGAGACACCGATCGATCCGATTTTAGTACGCGTTAAGGTCAGTTTAGATTTTTATACGGTGTTAAGCGTGACTCGAAGCCGGTTTTTCAGGTTAACTATCGTTTTCCCTAGGAAAAACTAGTTCGCGAATACGAGCGTCAGCTGTGGAATTGTATTACCCTAGAGAAAACCGGGATTCGTTGATGCATTGGAATGTTGGTGGAATTTAGTTCCAACTACGAAAAAATTGGATCCAATTATGAAAAATCTAGTTCCACCTGGTGAAAACTGGTAACTAGTGATAAATAGGTTTTCCCGGGTGGAACTAGATTACTCGTTACTACAGGTGACGAGTTTTAACTGAAAAACCAGTTTCCGATTAGTCAAAGCTAGTTGGGAACTGATAAGAATTAGTTTTAACTAGGGGAAACTAGTTGTAGCGTGTACGAACTAGTTCTAACTGGTGCGAACTTGTTCAAACCGGTGCGAACTAGTGCCACCTGGTGCGAACTAGTTTCAACCGGTGCGAACTAGTTCCGACCGGTACGAAATAGGTCCAACTGGTGCGAACTAGTTCCAACTGGTGCGAACTAGTCTCAACCGGTGCAAACTAGTTCCGACCGGTGCGAACTAGTTCCAACTGGTGCAAACTAGTTCCAACCGGTGCGTACTAGTTCCAACCGGTGCGAACTAGTTCCGACTGGTACGAACTTGTTCCAACTGGTACGAACTAGTTCCAACTGATAGAAACTAGTTACCACTTACCGGTAACTAGTATCCACTCAAGACTAGCTCCAATCACAAAATCTAGTTGAAACTACAGGAAAACTAGTTCCAGTGATTAAAACAAGCCCAAACGGCTCGCAAGGACGATTCTCCAGTGCGCACTAATCTCATCCCACTTGCACCACTTTCACCAACATTCGCCGAAATCATTATCAGCTTCTTCCAGTTTCCCCTAGAAACTAGCTTTCACCAGGGAAACCGCGTCGGCACTGAAAACGGCTTTGAACTCTCACGCACAAATACAGGCGCATATAACCATATGTGCGCGTGTCGATCGACGTGATTACTTTTCCATTATAATTGACACGGCGATTCCTTGCGAGACCTCAGAAATTGCCGGGCGAGAGTGAACGAATCCCCCGAAGTGCGCGATACCAACAAAAGGAAAGATCAATACGCATCGAACAAACCCAAACAATTTCTTCATTTTGTGTCTTTTTCTTTCGTCTCGCGAAACGTTACAAGTAACCACGAGACGAGAAGGCGCGAGAGTGAATGAAAAAAAAAAAAGTGAACTTCACAAAGAAAAAGAAATGTCCGTGTCCATTAACAAAAAAAAGTTACTTAATCGACTTAAGTCATTGTCAAGATAGAATAACAAATTCTGTGTAAAATAATCCCGAAATGTGTAGTAAATTTTTAATATAACATATATATATATATATATATATATCGATCGATACATATCGATATATATCGAGCGATAGATATCGATATATATCGAGCGATAGATATCGAAATATATCGAACGATAAATATCGATATATATATCGATCGATAAATATCGATATATATATAGATCGATAAATATCGATATATACATCGATCCATAAATATCGATATATATATAGATCGATAAATATCGATATATATCGATCGATAAATATTGATATATATCGAACGATAAATATCGATCGATAAATATAGATATATATCGATCGATAAATATCGATATATATCGATCGATAAATATCGATATATATCGATCGATAAATATAGATATATATCGATCGATAAATATCGATATATATCGATCGATAGATATCGTTATATATATATATGTATATCGATATTTATACGTAAAACGATAGACATAAGAATTTATAATTTAGATGAATGCTGAATTTTTCTTATCGATGTGCCCAACTAACACAACGCATTATTTCGTTTCGACGAGCGTTCTTTTTTGGTCTTCGTTTTTTTTAAATATTTTGTTTTTGTTTTTTTCTTTTTTAAATATTTTTTTCATTCTTTCGTTTTCCATTCGAGGTTCAGTTGAATTACGATGTCACGATCGAGTGAACAAACGAAAATAAACGACATTTGTTGAGTATGGAAAATGTACCGACTGAGCATGAGTAAACGAGAGGGAGAGAGAGAGACAATTAGATAGAAAGTTAATTAATTGTACGAATGCGAGATGTAGATTGAGGTATGAAAGAAAAATAGAGGATGAGGGTTAAGAATCCCACAGGGATTTGCACCGTTATACAATAATGACTCCGGTACGACGACTTTGATGGACGTTCGTGCGATCTTGAAAACAAAAAAGAAAATGAAAAGAAAACAGATACACACGTAATACGAATGGCTCTTTTGTTGAGGCAGGGAGGGAGAGGAAAGAAACGGCGCGATCCTGCTTTCCGCGTGCTCGTATATACGACCCGATGATGATCGATGAGTGGATCGATGAGTGAAACCAACTTTTTTTTTTTTTTTTTTTTTTTTTTTTTTTTTTTTTTTTTTTTTTTTTTTTTTTTTTTTTTTTTTTTTTTTTTTTTTTTTTTTTTTTTTTTTTTTCCATCTTGGAATTTTGGGGACATTGAGATTTTTTTTCGATATTAGGAATTCCTGGTAATTCTGGAGGTTTGGGAATTTCTGGTTTATTGGAAATCCCGGACTTTTGGGAAATTCTCGACTTTTTGGAAATTCCGGACTTTTGGGAAATTCTGGAGTTCTTGGAATTTCTGGTTTATTGGAAATTCTGGACCTTTGGGAATTTCTGGTTTATTGGAAATTCTGGACTTTTGGGAATTTCGGGTTTATTGGAAATTCCGAACTTTTGGGAAATTCTGGAGTTTTTGGAAATTCTGGAGTTTTTGGAATTCCTGGTTTATTGAAAATTCTGGACTTTTGATCATTTCTGTTTTGAAAATTCAAAATTGAAAATTCCTTTATGAAAATTCTGCGCTATAGGGAATTCCTCGAGTTTCCGGAATACTGGAAATTCCGGGAATTAATGATTTATTTGGAAATTCCGTTCTGAAATTCTTGAATTACTATGAATTCCTTTCTGCAATTTTTACACCATTAAAAATTCCCGGAATTTCTTGAATATCGAGGAGGGCGGGGGAGTATTAGAAATTCTTTCTCGTAATGGGAAATAAAATTCTCAATATAACCGATCCCAATGGTAAAAAATTCCAAATTGGAATTTTCGAAATGGTCCAGAATTAGGAAGGAGATTTTGACGTTTGAGATTGAGGTTCGCTGATCGTGCCGAGCCACTCATCGAATAATCTTCGTCTACGAAACGCTGCTACTATTGTACACGTTATTGTATGAAAAAAGAAAAAAAAGTACAGTACGGTAAAATACGAATATGTATTTTCAGTGTACATATACGTACTACTGAATAAACGGACAATAATTTTAAAATAATAATAATAATAATAATAATAATAACTTTCAGTACGCGTAAATATGCACGCTGTATTCTATAGTCAATTGTATTCAATTGTACAATGATACATACCGACGTAGCGAAAGTTTATTATTATTGTTGTTATTATTGTTATTATTATTATTATGATTATTATTATATTGTTCCCCTTTTATTTATTGGAACGATATTTTGCTGTACTCTCTTGTTGTACATCGATTATTACGTAAATATCCACGTACGTAGTAGTGGCAGAATATATACGCGCGCGCGAACATGCAAACGAATTTAAGAGAATTTAAATACTGAAGGAAAAATCGAAAACAATTTTGTTGTCATGAATTCGAGAGAGAATTTGGAAGAATTGGAAGCCTGAAGAATTTTGAGGAATTTAAATTCTTAAGAATTTTGAGGAATTTAAATTCTCAAGAATTTTGAGGAATTTAAATTCTTAAGAATTTTGAGGAATTTAAATTCTTAAGAATTTAGAGAAATTTAAATTCTTAAGAATTTGGAGAAATTTAAATTCTTAAGAATTTGGAGAAATTTAAATTCTTAAGAATTTGGAGAAATTTAAATTCTTAAGAATTCTTAGCAATTTGGAGGAGTTTATATTATTAAGAATTTGGGGGAAATTAAATTCTTAATGCTTTGGAGGAATTTAAATTCTTAAGAATTTGAAAGAATTTATATTCTTAAGAATTTGAAAGAATTTAAATTCTTAAGAATTTGGAAGTATTTAAATTTTGGGATTGGGAAGAAGATAAATTCTCAAGAGATTATAAGAATTTCAATTGTTAAAAATATGAAAGAAATCAACTTCTGAAGAATTTATAATCATTTAAATGAATCTAAATTCTGACAGATCAAAAAGAACATAAATTCTAACAGATAACAAACGTTACAAAATCTGACGAATTTAAAGGAATTTAAATTCTGACGTTAAAATAAATTCCACTTTGAATTTTTTTTCGAAGAATGTAAATTCCTATCTCTTATTCTTCTTTTTGACTTTAATAAAAGAAGAGTTCAAAAGACTAGAAAAACGAGATTACGAAACAAAAAGAATGAATTTCTTGAGTAAGCAATAAAGAGCAAAAGGGAAGGAAACAAAAAATCGTTAAATTCCTAATCGAGATCCGACGAGATGTAAAATTCTTCAAAAATAACTGATTTCCCAATACGAATGAGATTGAAAAAAAAAAACCCCAAGGAAATCATTTCTCGATCAAGCGAACCCAAACAAACCGAAGCAAAACCCGAAAGAACGTGAGAAAAAACATTTAAAAAATCTCGTAAACAAAAAAAAATACGATTATTCGCGAAACCGAAAAATTTGTAAAAAGAAAAAAAAACATTTTGTAAAAAAACAATTTTTTTTCTTCCGTCGTTTTTATCGACTACGCGATGTGTGCGAAAAAAAAACAAAACATTTGTCACTTTTTACCCCCAACGTTTTAATTGCAGGTAGGATCGTTTCATTTTCATCATTTTTTTCGATTAGCCGGAAGTGAAAGAAGAAAAGTGAAGAAATGTCGTCTCCAGACCCCTCTCCCCTCTTCCCCCTCCCTCCTCCCCGAAAACTCGAAACTCCGACCTCTGTCTCCGGTGAACTTGTGCCAAAAAAGTATAGTTGAAAATACTATTTTGAAAGTCACTTAATCGCGAGATTGTTCGATTGATAACGAAATAAAAAAAAAAAAGATAAGAAGAAAAATACACTCTCACACACACACACACACAAACGAACGTAAATGCACGAGGAGGTTAGGACGTTACGAATCGTTCGAAGCGTTTTGAAAAAAAAGTTCGTGAAGGGATCGAGCATTTTTGACGAAAAAGAAGAAAAAAAACATACACACAAACATTAAAAAAAAAAAAAAAAACCAAATAAGAATGTGTACGAGAAACAAACGAGAAATCATAATATTTACCATTTATATGATTCGATGTACTTGTACATATTAGCCCGTTAGCACTACGTCAATGTACATACACATATATTTCAGTACCTCACGAATCGTCGCTGCCGTCATATATTATACAATAAATAATGGAAAGTCGACGATGTGTTTCGATAAATTTTATTACTCCTTTGAAAATTCGGGGCATTTGGGATCGGAAACAAAACTGGTCGATTTTCATTTTAAAGTTCGAACGCAACGGTTTTTCTGTATTTTGTTTTTTTTTTTTTTAATTTTTTTTTAGGGATTTCAAGTTTTATTCGAATTTTCAATGTTGTCGATTAATCACTTTTAATTTTGAAAAATTTCCCGTTTCGGAAATTTGAACACTAGTTCCAACTAGGGAAAACTAGTTCCATCCGGGGAAACCTAGTTCCAACAAGAAAAACTGCTTCCAACCTGAAAAAACTAGTTCCACTGGGGAAACCTAATTCCAACTAGGAAAAACTGGTCGTAACTGGGAAAAACTGGTTCTGACTAGGGAAATCTAGTTCCACTAGGGAAACCTAATTCCAACTGGGAAAAACTGGTCGTAACTGGGAAAAACTGGTTTTGACTAGGGAAATCTAGTTCCACTGGGGAAACCTAGTTCCAACTGGAAAAACATGGTTTCAACTAGGGGAAAACTAGTTTCAACCGGGAAACCCTAGTTTCAAATAAGAAAAAACTAGTACGAACTAATTGAAACAAATCTTTTTACCGACGATGCGTCGTTCGCACGAAACGAGAGCAAGAGAGACGGCAATAGCGCGAGGCGTGTTAGTTCACGTCAGCGCCACCAGGTGAAATGCTCTCGTTACCTTGATCACAGGAGTGAAGCTAGCGTGAAAACGTTTCAGGTCTCGTCCACATTTATTAATAACAGGTCATCCGAAGATGGCGCTAGTTATATTCTTCAACGCTAGTGATATTTTGTCACAGCTTGCAATTTTACTCTTCCTAATTGAAACTGTAAACAATCATGAACTTACATATGAAAAATATAACGATTTATCACCAAATATTAAGTCTGAAAATATCACCAGCGAATCATTTTTCATCAAATTTTTATTTATTATCATATAAATATACATTGAGAGCCGGATTACGTTTTTTTAGATGTAACAACGTTTTGACGTTGTTAAGTACCCGATAATCTTATTTTCATACGTACGTTTCTAAATCCCTAATTAATCACTATTTTCTTAAGATAAAACATTTTTAGCGTAAATTTAAACAATCAAGCTTTTCTGAGGGTGTTAAATTCGTGTTTACAACTACTAAATTATTAAGTGAACAACTATTCTATCGAGAATGATAATTGTCCAAATTTTCAAAGCTTGTGCCAATATTTCAATACGTATTCAATACTTGAATCATAAAATAAAAAATCGTTAAAATAAGAACGAGCTCATTAAAGATTTCACGGCTCATATATACACGCGAGTGTATATAACGCGCATGCTCACAAGCATCGCACACGACAGCTAGCGCCGCGGCCATTGATCGAGTTAAAAACCTCAGACGCTACACGGCACGAAAACGCGTCGAGTTTCCTCGCTCGATGGTTCCTTGTTTGTTGGCGAACGGTCGAAAGTTGCGAAATTTCACGTCAGATGGCTCGCTCGTAGTGAAAAAACTTGCATCATCGACTGCTCTCTCTCTCGCTCCGCGCAACACCGCGTTTCGTTTTTCCCTCTCTCTCTCTCTCTCTTTCTCATCTACCACTTCCCCTGCCCCCTCCCCCGCCGCCCGTAGTGCTCGTCCGTGAAGTCGCGTACAAGCGTGGCTCTGACAGAATGCGCGGTGCTACGACGAGCAAACCGCGCCGCTAATAATCGCGGAGGATTCGCGTGTAATTGGGGCGTGTGTTCTCGCGTGTGGTGCCCCGTTGGAGGAGGAGGTATTCTCCATACTTTTTTGTTTGTTTTTCTTTCTCCCTCAAATACAGACGCACGAGGGTACGATTATAAAGCGTGAAAAGCGGAAAAGTTGGTTCCAGGATTGGCGAAAGAAATCGCGGTGAAAATTCGTTCGTCGATACGAGGACAAAAAAAAAACGAAAAAAAAGGGAAAAGAAAAATGTCGCTGTATCAACGGAGCGAACGTTATTTCGCGTTCACCGAAGCGCTCTCGAGCCATAACTAAACGCGTACGTTCGAGGACGAGTCGAACGACTGCTGGTGCGGCGCGGCCATTTTTCCATCGAGTACGATGCGGCAAGCGTGCTGCTGCTCCCCGTGATCCGTTCGATCCGCCATTCCAAACAATCGGTGTACCAGTATTATCGCTACGCGCCCTTCCTCGTCGCATCAGTCTCGGCTAACGTTTAGCTCGCGGCGGCAGCACCACCACCGCGCATTGGGCGAGAAACCCACCACCGCGCGAAACAAGTCGGGACGAAAGAAGAAAAAAAGTTACTAGCCAATACCCGCGCGCGCACGAGAGAAAGAAAGAGAGAGAAATAGAGAGGAAACCGACGAGAGAATTATCAGAAAACTGTGTACACCGTCTGTGCGAAGAATCAAATAAAGACCTTCCCTGATCTGTTCTCGCGATTTACTCACCCTTATTATCGTACGGATCGAAAAGCTCACCCAGAGTGCGCGCGTGTGTCTATGTGTCAGACGAGAATTACAAAAAAAGAAGAGGGGCCAGGGGGGAGAAGTGAGGTGCGCGATTTCTCAGTGACGCTCGAGCGATCCTCGGAGTTTAGTTGAAGAAAAAAAAAAGAAGAAAACGTGCGTGACACAACTGGCCCGATAAGCCTCGTAACCGCGTTAAATCGCTGTACATCCCCCCTCCCCCTCCTTCTGTTTCCCACCTCCGCGCCTATCCCTACAGCCTTCTTTTTTTTTCTTCTTTTTTTCTCCCCCTCGTCGCGCTTGTACACACGGCCATGGCAGAGTGCAACGATGTAGCGTACGGATCGTCGAACCGTAATAAAGGTGCGCGCGTGCGTTCGTACGTACGTACGTGCGTTCGCGATCTCGCTACTCGGGTTAACGCGTGACGCGGATTCCAGGTGAAATAAAAAAAAAGAAATAATAAATAAATCTCGCGAGTGGTGTGCGCGCGTGCGTGGCAAATTTCGGTTCGAAAATTATGTTGAGTCGTGAGAGGTGAGGAGGAGAAGAGGGAGAGAGAGAAAAAATTAAGTAAATAATCGACACCGCGCGCTCTACCGAGGAGAAAAAAAAACATCGTGCGATTTTTGTGTTTTTCTTGTTTTTCCGTAAACGGTACACGAGAACTCTGGCTCTTTCAACGGGCATCCATCGCCGATCGATCTATCTCGCTCGCACTGCTCAACACTACCGCTCATCTCTCTCTCTCCCTCTCTCTCTCGTTCACTCGGTGTGTTTGTCCTCAAGCCCAACGCACACGGCAGACTCCGAAGCGCGTGCGATCGATGTGCCCGTGACAGAGACGAGAGAGAGAGAGAGAGGGAGGGAGAATGTGTCTCTCCGCCCCGTGCATCGCCGTAGTGAATTTTAACCGAAAAAAAACCGATAAATTCTCTTCGAAAACGTCGGGAGTTTAGACGAACTCGAAAAAAAAAAAAAATTGTCCACGATTGGTTTCGAACCTCGGCCGTCGACAACCGGGAGTGCGCTTTTTCGCCACTCCGACAAAAAAAAACGGTTACGAATCCCGTGTCCGCGAAGAGCCAGATCGACGATTAATCGAAGAAAAAAAAACGCTAATACAACCGTGATTCAAACCGTTTTAAACCTTTTTCTTTTTAACGCGCATGTGTCTGCCTACGATACTCGTAACGAAGGCACTGAAATTAAATCTTCTGTTTCTCCCAGCTACGCGAGGAAAACGACCGAGGGAAGGAAAAGTGAGAGTGGCCTCCGGAGGACACGGATTACCAACAATGGCGTTGACATTTCGCGAGGATTAAAACCCCGTACGAATATATGTAACGGAAACGAGGTGTAACAAGAAAATATCGTTATTGAAGCGAAGCAAACGAAAAAAAAAAGAAGAAAGAAAAAAAAAAACGAGTGACGCGAAATAAAACGAAAATAAAAAAGAAAGAAAAATTAAGAGAGACAGAGATCGAAACGAAATAAAGTGAGATAGGAAGAATTCGTTCCTTTACCAAATCCTCTTTTATCCCCCCACCCTCAATTACGTCTCGGGTTAAAATCGGATCATAGCCCACCAGAGGGTCGTCTTTTCCCACTTCCCTCCCTCTGAACATAAAAAATCTCGACGACACGCCGGGTAGAAAATCCCGAGATGGAGCAAATCGAGGTAAAGCAAAGAAACCAGCGTAACAGAAGACGCGAGCGTGCCCAAAGAATATTGGCGCAAAGGGAGAGCCTCGCGAATTCTAAGCATCAACAGCAGCAGCAGCAACAACACCATCATCATCATCCTCCTCCTCCTCATCACCCCCATCATACTCATCATCCCCATCACCCCCATCATCCCCATCATCCTCATCATCCTCATCATCCGCATCATCATCATCAAAACCAGAATCCGCAATTGGCGAGGCAACGACCCGACGAGGAGGACAGCGCCGAGGACGAGGAACCCGCTGGCCTCGGCCTGTCCGGCGCTCATGTCGGCTCTGCCGCCGCCGCTGCTGCCGCCGCCGCCGCTGCTGCCGCTGCCGCTGCTGCTGCTGCTGCTGCCGCTGGCGGTAGACCGCGCGAAAATAACGCGAGACCACCGAGACCACCGAGACCACCGAGACCGAGAAAGAAAACTTCCTCGCTCAACTCCTCCAACAATCCTAATCATCACTCCAAGGAACCACCGTTCGAGGAGGACATTATCGACGGTTTTGCGATACTCGCGTTTCGCAGCTACGAGGAACTCGAGGTTAGATATCTCTTTTTTTTTTTTTATTACACGCTACGAGCTGAAATTTCTCATACAGTCTTGTTGTCGGTGACAATGCATGATTATGATAAGCAGAACGCGACGCTGCTGCCAGGATTGCCTCCGGACGAGGGAATTCGGTCCTATCTTTTTACAACTTGAACCATGGTCGAAAAATCGATATAGGTACAAATATTTGAGAAGACTAAAAAGGAGAAAATAAAAATATATTTTTTTAAGTTTTTTTTAAAAATGCACGCTTTTATTTATGCGTAGAATGGGCACCAAAAAGTAGAAAATAATTTTTTTCTTTACACCGAAATGTGATAAAAAAATTTTATTGCTACAAATAAAAGCGTGGGGCCCTCATTATAATTCATTTATTTATCACGTATACAGGGACCCACGCTTTTATTTTTAGTCGTACAAATTTTTTATCACATTTTGGTGTCAAGATAAAAATCATTTTCTACCTTTTTGGTGCACTTTCTACGCGTAAATAAAAGCGTGCTTTTTAATAAACTTTAAAAATATTTTTTGTTTATTAAGAACTGGCCTTTTTCGATGGGGAATGGAACTGACGGTTGTATAAGGGGATACGTAAAAATAAAGTTGAGGTTATGTCTTCTTAGTTTATTCTTCGATGTATTTTGGTCCGGGGAGGTTAGGATCGAACTGGAGATTAGCCGATTTTCATCCGTGCACGGATTATTCAGTTAAAAATCGTGAATTATTCCGCTCTTTGATGCAAATCAGTTAATAAAACGAACTAAATTGAGGTTAAGTTTTTTTTTTTTCTTTGTTCTTCGATGTATTTTGCTACGAAGAGGTTAAGATTAAATGGGGCAATATATTTTGGATACGTAACGCGAACTGAATTGAGGTTAAGTCTTTTTCCTTTGTTCCTTAAGGCTTTCTGAGAAGGGAACAATTTGAAGGTCAAAATAAAGGACATTAAGGTCACAAAACCAAAAAAAAAACTCGAGGCTCTACCTTTTCCTTTGTTCTCGAAAGTTTTTTTTGGAAAGTCATAATTCAACGGTCAATTTCAAGGACATTAAGGTCATGAAATCCAAAAAAAACTCGAGGCTCGACCTTTTCCCTTGTTCTTGAAAGTTCATTTGGAAATTCAGAATTCAAAGATCTATTTCAAGGACATTAAGGTCACGAAACCCAAAAAAAACTCGAGAATTCACCTTTTCCTTTGTTCTTCAAAGTTTTTTTTTGGAAAGTCATAATTCAAAGGTCAATTTCAAGGACATTAAGGTCACGAAATCCAAAAAAAACTCGAGGCTCGATCTTTTCCTTTGTTCTTGAAAGATTTTTTGTTTTTTGAAATCCAGAATTCAAAAATCAATTTCAAGGACATCGAGGTCACCAAACCCAAACAAGCATCACCGCGTTACAATAACAAATACGAATAACAAATAGTACAAAAAAAAACAGAAAAATAGGAAACACGAATAAATAATAATAATAATAATAATAACAATAACAACAACAACATTAAATAACCCATTTTATGTACACTTCGTTATTCACGAATGAATTATTATAATTAATTGTTATCGTCTTTCATTATTTATAATTAATTACTATTACCAATAATAATAACAATAATAATAATAATAATAATAAATAATTGTACATAAATAATAATAATAATTCAACCCCAAAATAATCGTCACTAATGAAATTGAAGTGTCAACTCCGCATCGAATTATCAATTACTCTCTCTCTCTCTCGAAAAAAAACATAAACAAAAAAAAAGTCCCGTATCAGTTACTCCTCTGGACAGTTTCGATCAGCTGTCTCTCATTGGAATGAAATTCTTCAGTCGAAACCGCAAACTTCCGGTTGTCCGTATTGCCGGCCATCGAAAGAAAAAAAAAAGAAAAAAAAAAGAAATAAGATACCCATTTTTTCATACGTGACGATAATGAAACGACGTAATCTCGAGTGACCATAAATTTGCCGTTGACACTGACATTCGGCGTTTTTCCCACGTGCGTATCGGTTTACCCCTCCCTCTCTCGCACCCCCCCCCCCCTCTCTCTCTGCTTCTCGTTCCGTCTCCTTTTCCGTCTCTTTCTTCGGCAGTATCGACTCGTTCGCTACGAGCTGAATTCTCTTGATTATAACGAAGCCTCGGATATTTGATATTATCGCAAGTCGGGTAGAACGGACCAAGAATGAAGAGGGCCGAGAGGGGGTTGCATAATAGAAAACACGAGATCGCTGTGCGAGATCTCGCCCATTTTGTCCTATCAAAATAATGGCGAGACTCGCGCGGTTATTATTATTATTTCTTATAACTTTTTAGTTTCATTTTTATATTTTTTATTATTATTATTATTCATTTTTATTATTTTTATTATTATTATTCATTTTTATTATTATTATTATTATTATTTTTAATGCTCTTTTTTGTATTTTTATATTTACTTTTATTGTTGTTGTTGTTGTTGTTGTTGTTGTTGTTATGAATTACGATGATTTTATTATAATTATTATTGCTGATTTGGCGCCTCGTTAATTTTGTTATTTTTTTAAATCACGATTTCCGGTTATTTATTGGTGTTATTTTTTTTTTTAATTATTTTTTTTTTTAACAAATTTTTATCCGCACTGTTTCGAGAAGTTCGAAAAAAAAAATTGAATTCGATATAGAATAAATTCGAGAATAAATAACATGTTGCTTTTTTTTTTTGTTAGGTAGACAATTCGTGATTTTGATGATTGGACGATTATTTAATTTTTACTTGGAATATTTTTTACATCCATAATCGATAATTATTTTGTTCGATCGATCGAATTGAACAAAAATTCAATTCGATAATGAATAAATTCAATAATAAAATTTCTTTATTTCACAAAAGTATTCTCGATTTTAAATATATCGTGCGTTTATATTTATTTTTATTTCGAATATTTTTTATATTGACATAATTATCGATAAATCTCGATATCGATTTCGATCGAAATAATTATTATTATCCGAAAGACATTCAACCTGTTATTTGCCTCTTCTAAAATACCGTTAAACGTGTGCAAGGGCACGAAAAGGGGCAGGGAGAAAGCGAGGGAAAATTCAACGTGGTTTCCGAGGCTCTGTGTGTATCCGTATACGCCTATGTTTATACATGTTGAAGCATAATCGGATTCGGTCTCATAAAGTGTAATAACGCGATTGTGTATCGTCTATACGTATATCGCGCGGTGACGAAATCACGTTCTCGTAAATAATATTCCTGCTCGCAGAAAGAGCGAGAGAGAGAGAGTTCGCGGGGGGGGGGGGGTAGAGTTAACGACCATATAAATACGTGTATAATTTCTAATTTATCGAACGTGACTTGGGGTGTGTTCTGTAGCTCGATTTATATATCTATGTATATATATATATATATATATATACACTCGAATTCATCGATAGAATTCCGAACTTTTTCGTCTCTCATACAAAAAAACCACCAATCAAATAAAAAACGATTTTTATTATCAAAATTACTATTAGACAGTAATGGAATAAGAATTTATTTAATATGTGAAAAAAACAACAAAACAAAATAGTAAAAAAAAAAAAAATAATAATTTTTTTTTTTTCGTATTGAGAGTCCGTAATAAAATTTGTAAAAATTATTATTATTATTAGAAGCAATGGAATAAGCATTTATTTAATATATTTAAAAAATAACAATGAAACAAAAATAATAAATTCAATTATGTCAATAAAAAATTTTTTGATATTATTAAATATCAAACCGATTAAATTTTAAACATGATTTTAAAAAAATGTTATTGATGTTTTCATACGAGAGAAAAATTTTTTTTCTTGTTGTTATTAAATAATTAGAAAAAATTAGAAAAATATTTTCTTTCTCGTATAAAAAAAACAACAATAAAATTAAAAAAAAAATCTTTTATAAATTCAATTGGTTTGGTATTGAATAATATTTAAAATTTTTTAATTGAGATAATTAAATTTATAAGTTAATCCAATTATCGGAAATTCACAGTCACTAAAATAAAAATCATTTTTTTAAATAACAAAAATAATTGTTGTAGAATGAAAACTGTTTTAAAATAATTGTAGAATGAAAAATTGAAATAATAATAAAAACGACGAAAATAACGAATAATGAAAGAAAAATGATAACCAATAATTGAATAATTAACATTAAAAGGAGAATTATCGATAAATACGATAATTCAACGAATTATGATAACAATGATGATAATTGGAAGGCAAAAACGATAACGAGCAGGAAAAATTATCGGTGGCAAGTTGGGAGAGGGCCTCGATCGAAGTTTCGTGAATAATTAGTCTCGCTTCCACGTCGTTTCAGTTATACGGTGAATTACGTTTAACGCGCCAGATTCGATAATGATGTTTACACGTTTAATCTCCGATTAACAGGAGAGCGTGTCGGTGAACGTGTCTATGCGCGTTACCTCGTACGAAACTCGAATCAAAATTCAAACCGGATTATTTTTTACGACCGATTTTCAAAAATCAAGTATTAAAAGAAAATGTTTTTTTTCGTTTTTTAAAAATCTTTTTTTTTTCAATTTTTCTCCCGAAAAATAAAAAAATATATTATTTAAAATTCCCTTTATTGAATTTTCAATTATTTTGTCATCTCTTCTTTCGAATAATTATTATTTATTATTATTAGTATTACGGTTTCGTTTATATTTAGTTTGTTGACTTTTTTTTATTTCTTTGCATTATTTTTATTATTATCACTTTATTATCTTCCGATAATTGTTAATATCTATTGTCATTTTTTATAATTATCACCGCTATTTTGTTTATTCTGTTTATTCTGTTTATTATTTTTACTATCATTGTTATTGTTATTATTTTTTGTCATTACAAGTATTATTATTTTCTTAGTGTATATTAATTTTAAGTTATGTTTAAGTTTCTACGTTATTTTTGTTATTTCTTTTTTTTTGCCCGGAATATCATCATCATCTCTCTCCTGAAAACGAAAAAAAAATTGTTTATTTCATTTTTTAAAAAACATTTTTCAATTCTCCTCTCAAAAAATAAAAAAATATATTAATCAAAATTCCCTTTATTGAATTTTCAATTATTTTGTCATTTCTTCTTTTCAATAATTATTATTTATTATTATTAGTATTATATTTTCGTTTATATTTAGTTTATTGGCTTTTTTCAATATTTCTTTCCATTACTTTTTATTATTTTCTATGATTTATATCTGTACGATTAAAAAATTTTTTTTTATTAATAAATTGTTGCCCGATGGTATGTCTAGAGCATAAAAAACTTCATCATCATCATCATCTCTCTCTCTCTCTCTCTAGAATTTACTAGTCGTGTTATGTTTATTATGATTTTTTATATCTTTCATATTACTTAATTATTAATTATTATTATTGTTTTTGCTAAAATTAATATAATTTTTCTTCATTTATATTCTCACGTTATATTTAATTTTGTTTGTTATTATTTTTTTGTATATTTTTTTTTTGCCCCATAGTTATACTAGGGCATAATAAATCATATCATCATCATCATCATCTCTCTCTCTCTCCCCCCCCCCTCTTTCTTAAAACCGAGCAAGAGGATAATACAATTTTATGAGAATAACGCGATTGTTGCGGGATTAGTCGGGTGCACTCGTGAATAAATCCTTCCCCGGATAAAACTTGGTGCTCTCGTTGGCAGGCCCCGAGACACGAGGGAGATAACAGGATTTTCTTGCGGCTCTTCCGTTCGAGGAGTAATCCGCCGAGTTCTTGAGGTTTAAGTAACGAAACAATTCTCGCCCTCGGGGCGGGACGGGACGCGGGCGGAGGGGTAGGGGGGGGGGGGGGGGCCGAAAAAACAAGTTACAATACGCGTTATCCTTCCTAACTGGAAAGCTTCGAAAAATTTCTCACAACCGTTCCGTCCCTCCCCCTCCTCGCCAGTTCTCGAGTAAATAAGAAGTTTCCGTTTGTTTGGATCGAGGCCCGAAACTATTCGTTCCTTTTCGAAGGGCACGAGGCTTTTGTTATATTTACCCGTCGAATTTTTGTTTTTGTTTTTTTTGTTTTTTTTTTTGTTTTTTTTTTTATTATAGAGGCGAGTTTTTTTTTTCGACGAATTTCAACGAGTTTCAAACGAATTTTGAAGAGATTTTAAAGAGATTTTAACGAATTTTGTTGATTCGATGAAAATTCTTGGGATTGCGATGTTTTTTTTTTTTTTTT
>JAPYZI010004610.1:0-20962 GCA_030523105.1 Ophioninae sp. A BG-2022a
AAAAAAAGAGGCAAAGGGGTATGTATGGAAAAATTTGCAAAAATCGATGGTCCGACTTTGAAATTCTGCCAAAAATCGAAAAACCATTGGACTTTAATGATTAAAAAAGCATTTTCAAGAGAAAATCATAACGAAGAGATTGAGCACAAAGTGGAGTGCCAAATCCCAAAGGGAAAAAAGTTATCGATGATTTAGTAAAAAAACGTATTTTGCCCAAATATGGAAAAAAATTTTTGATTTTTAATATTTTTTTTATAGGTACTTTACGATGTACTTTGGTCCCCTGAACACGAATCTACCATTCATTTTCTTCAAAACTCAAAATTCCCATGAAAAAATTGTAAAAAACTTCGAAAATCACGATTTCTTTTGCTGTGTGCAGTGTTTTCGACGAAAATTCGTTGATATCCGTAATCAGCGGAAAATTTCCGATTATATAGACCCTTTTAATACTTTTAAAACAGAAAAAAATGTTCGACTACCTCAGCCACTTTTCCGGAATCTCAAAATTCACGAAATTTGAAGGTCGTAGAGTGAGCTTCTTATATACAATAAAGATTCAATGGGTGTATTTGAAGAAGGTTTTTCCTTAACTTAAATAACGGCGTTGGATTCATATTGATATCTCGTATAGTTTTCCCGGAAAGTGTATACCACTTATATGTATGTGGATAACAATGGTTAAAAAAATATGTTACAGTTAACTATCTGGTAAATTGAATCCTTAACGGTGGACCACTATTTACGCCATGGCCTGTACAGCAGATTCGTATCTTGATCAGTTTTATCCGCTCAGGAATGATGGATGATACATTACTGGATACTAACTTTTCGTTTTTTCTTCCTCCTGCGTAAGATCGATGAGATCGCTGTTTTTCGCTTTGGACGTCTGCAACGTTGGCACCTGGCGTATCGGCTGACCCGCGACGTTTCCGTTAACGAGAATGGCTTGCTGAAACGTGAAAACCTCGACGTTGCAACGATTTTCGCTTGTTCCTCTCAAATTCCCATTAAAAAAAGAAAAAAAAACGGAGAATCGTGTACGAGCGTATATTTATCGACAGTTGGTGAAAACTTGGGCGAAAAAAAGACTCACGTTGGGTGATATGAGTTGGGTGTGCATGACCGTTGTTGGTTGATTGGCAGAAGTGACGGAGAGTCGCGAATCCGAGACAGGCTTGGAAACGACAAGCGCCGCTGGAGTCACGGTGGAAACGTGGGGACTGTTCACCGGCGTTGAAACGGTAGTTACGACTGGTCCAGGGGGCGGAGGTTCCGGCCGTCTCGGCGAGCGAACTTTAACCGTGCGTTTCACCGGTTGTCCACTGGCGACTGGCTCGTTCGATGGTTGCGATTGTTGCGCCGGCAGTTTTTGTTGCTGCAATTGTTGCTGCTGCTGCTGCTGCTGCTGCTGCAGAACGATTGCTCCGTTCATCGGAGGTCCCGTCATTTTTTGCGATTGTTGCAGCTGACGCAAATTTTGAATCCCATGATCCTAAAAAACAGAGACGATTATCGGTTACGTGGACTCTTTAGATTGTTGATTCGAGAAGATCTCGTCACTCGTGATTTTACCGTGACAAAGTTCACTTGTAGTCCAACCGATCTATTGATCTTTATCGGCATGACTGTTTTCGAATCCGGATTCGATCGGAGATCCGATTTATAACGATTGAGCACCATCTCGAAATCCTTTATTTGTTTGGCTAATTGCTGACACCGGATCCTCGTTGCTTCCTGATTTCTTTCGGATACCTTCGCCTGCTCTCGCAACTTGCCGATCTCGTCCCTCATCGTTAACGTCTCGACGATTTTTTGGATAAGCAGCTCTTCCAGTTCCTAATCCAAACAACAGACAGGTTTATTTTCCTTCGCGGAACACGACTCGTTATCTTTGAGGAAAGAAACATTTTTATCGCCGACTCACCTCTTGCCTCAATTTACACAAGGTTCCGTTGGGGTCGCGTCGAAAGAAGTTACGCACGTGCTGAAGAGTTCGTTTCGTCTCCGTCGCGGCAGGTTCATCCTTCGTCGCGATATCGCCGTTCAGCGTATCGTCCGCTTTCAATTTTTTCGTCGTCGTACCCTCGTTCCTCGTCTCATCCTCGTCAACGAAAGTACGTTTCAACGTCGGTGGAGACGTAGCGCGGGAATTATTGTTCGTCCGGTGATTTATAGTGACGAATTTACTCAGACTATCGTTCGATTCCGAATCCGTATTCGCCAAACATTCTTTTCGAATTATTTCCTCCGCGTTCTGAGCCGTTTTCCTCTTTTGTCTAACATTCTCCGTTTCTGCAATAATACAAATTCAGGGTTGCTCGGTAAGACAATTTCGAATCAACCGAGTCGTTCGACACGACGAACAAACCCAAACCAAAAATCAAACTTCCGCAATTATCCCATTCCGTATTATACTAAACAAGAAAACACACACGAGAGAAAGAGACAAAAAGAGAGAGAGAGAGAGAGAGAGAGAGGGATGAAAGATTCGGTTTCTCGTACGTTTACACAATTACCATCACCAATTATAAACCCGATGATGCCCCAATCTTAATTTCCATGAGTCGTTACAGCAGTGTTTATAGCAGTGTTGATCGGTCAAGATTGATTATATTCACGTCCAGGCTGCACCCGAATTCTTTAGGATTCACGATTCAATATTCAGCGCGCTGTGAAAAATTGAAGATTTTCGAGAAAACTGAAAAGTGCCGGGTCCACCATTTTTAACACAATGAAAAGCACATATCCGATTAAAATGAGATTTAGAAAATATGAAAATTAATAAATTGATTGAAAAAACCTGTTTCGTACGAGACAGCAGTTTCTGAAATATTGCGCAATATTGCGAACTTTTGAGTACATCGGTCTGTATTCCGTCAAGTTTTATAGGCTCTCCCGACATCTCCGAACGGGAAACTCTGGCCGAAGCACGCTCGGGGAAAAAGCCATTCACAAAAAAAAAGCGAGAAGCTCCGATCGGAACATTAACAAAACGCGGCAATGAGGTATTCCTTCGAATATATCTATTATGCCTCTATCGTCACACGCTACAGAAACTACAAAAACAAAAGTATAAATCGTGGGTAAAGCAGGAAAGAAGCAACACAGTCAAAGTTCCGTGCGAAAAACATCAAGCCTATTTTTATCCTACCTCGAATCAAACAACCGGATCGAACGCCTACCTTGTAAATCTTCGTGACTAACAATGCCTTCGCGCAGACAATTTAACGACCTTCTACTACGTTTTTGCTTTCGTTTGACGGGTATCTCGATCACTTCGCAGTCACCGCTCTTCTCATCGTCGTCGTTCTCGTGACTCTCCGTTGCCGCGAGCGGTGTTTTCTCTTCGGTGCTCAATTCCGAAACTGGCGATTTATCGACATTATCGGTTACGCGGGCTTCATCCGGCGTTTCTCGAGGCTCTCCGTTACTACTGGTTACTGAATCGTCGACTATCGATTTATCCTTCCCCTCCGTTGTCTCCGTTTCGACGATTGTTGAATCCGAGACTCGCGCCGTACGATCTTTGTTGTCGGAATCGCTCGCAACGTCTCGTCGGTCACTGTCGATTTGCATTCTCTTCGAGAGATCCATCTCGTCGAGCAAAATATCGGTCGAAGCGCGTTTCAACGAAGAACGAACCGTCGTCGTCGCGGTCGCGCCGTTATCGAGATCTTTCGACGATTCCGCGTCATTCCTGATTCCGGTCGAAAAAGCTTTTTTCTCGGTATCCGTCAATGGGATTTCCGAAACGCCGGGCGCTCCCGGCTCGATCGGAATTATCGCGCTTTCGTCGTCGTTTGTTTTCGGCTCGACTATGGCAACGATCAACAAATCTTCCGCCGGTTTTGCCGCTCCCGAGTTCGACGACGTCTCCACCAGTTCTGGCAACGATTCGACGTTTACGCCCCTTTCCACATTCGCATCCGGTTGAATCGGACGCTCCAAAGGTTTTGAAGTTTTTGAATTTTCATCGACGCTTTTCACCGCCTCGTCCTCCCTCGTTATTTTGGTTTCAACGGTTTCCGTTAACTCTTGATCGTTGCTCGGGTGAACCGAACGTTGGTTGTCGGACGATGATTCTACAGTTTTTGTACCCTCGTTGATCCGTTCCGTTTTCTCGTGTTCCGCGGCGGCTTTCGATTCCGGTACATCCGTTTTATCGTTTTTGGAATCGCTGGCTACCCTCGATCCAACTTGATCGTCATTATTTTTAACGCAACTTTCGGAAGGTTCGTCTTCCTCGTTGTTCACCGATTCTTTCGCTTCTCCCGACGCGGCAGCAGTTTCATGATTAGCTTCTTTTACTTCCGTCGTTACTTTCTCGTTTTCTACCGTTTCCTTGTTTCTCTCCGCCTCAAGATTTTCACGATTTTGAGGCTCCTCGATATTTTCCGATACGGATTCGTCGGTTCTATCGGAATTTCCGTTTTCGAAGGTGTCGTTCTCCTTAGCTGTCTCGAACGTCTCGGTTTCACCGGTCTTCGTCTCAGGCGCATTGTTCGGGATTCGGACTCGTCCGTCAGCGTCGTCGAGAGGCTCGGGGGATGCGTGGGTTTCAGCGTGATCGGTATTGGTCGTTTCTCCAAGAGAGTCAGGATCGATCTTACCGACGACTCCGGCGTTCTCTTCGCCATCGTCAAGCTTGTCGGATTCTTCGCGCATCGTCGGACTGGATCTTTCAGCCTTCGGAGAAACACTCGCGGTGCGATCGACTCGAAAAGCGGAGACTGATTTATTTGTACGATCGTAAGCTGCTTCGGCGTTGTCCCTTTTCGCGAATACATCGGTAAGCTCCGGAACCGCTTCGGTCGAAAGATCGGTAGTCGCGTTTTCGATTTTTATAGCGAGCTCGCTCCTGTCGATGTCGAGGGCCGGTGGCGCGTCGATGCGCCAAGATTCCGCGTTCGGAGTTGGCGATGGTGGGCGATCGGTTGTTCCTTTACCGTGCGATCGGTGAACCGTGTTTTCCAACGTCGGCGAGGTTGACCCACCGGGCCGCGAATGCCCTCGGAATCCTTTCGCCTGATGAAAACCTTGGTAGCTCTTCGCGCAACTCCTTCCTCCCCCGTAATGACTGTTTTGGTTGTAGTACTTTTCGCTGTACGAATTCATGGGGAAAGATTGCTTGGGCGTCCCGTGACGTTTTCCTCTTCTCGAGTATTCACCGAAACGACCGGAATATCGCCAATTCCGATTCGACGAGTCTTCCACGTTCGAAGCTTCTATCGACGCGGACGCCTCCTCGATATCGCCGTTTCGACTTTCGTCCCGTCTCACCTTCAAATATTCGGCTCTCCTCGTCGACTCGTCGGACGATGAATCCTTGGTTCTCTCGTTGGTGTCTTCGACGCGTGTCGAATCATTCTCAATCGTACGTGTTCCGTTCGTTAGACTTTCACGGTTCAACGAACTCTTTCGTTCCGTTTTATCTGAGGAAGGAACGTCGTCTGATTCCGGCTCTGCGAACAACAAGCCAACTTTATCTTACCGCGAGGACATCTGGGTTTTTATTTTTCGTTTGTTCCGCTCTCGGTGCAATGAAAAATTAAACCCGGGCGTGTCGCGGTCTCGATCGAAGCACGGTACGGTCGACCCTCTCGAAAGATTATCCTCACCTACGTCCTCGATATTTTCGGACATTCGTTCTCGGAAACGATCAACCCTTGAGGAAGATATTGATTCGGTGAGTTTTCAAATGATTGTTGCGTAACCAACGGGGGGGGCGATTACCGCCTTTGCACAAAACCCCGTACGGAAGCGTCGACAGGTGTGATCGGCGTTAAACTTCAAGTTTATTAATTACGGTTGTCCCAGCCGAAACCGCTTTTAACGAGATCGAAGAGACCACGCGGAACGGACGTTATAGCCGATTTACTCGATTAACGATACATGTGCCTGGACACCGGTTGTAACGATTTTTAGATTTCGTCGTTATATCCGATGCGGCTCGAGTCGTTATATCCGATAGGTCTCGAATCGTTATAAGCGGTTTTCGTTGTATTTGATACTTTCAAACTGAGCGGTACAAAGATGGACGCCGGAATTTTAGTGGTTGTTTTTAACGAAAGGCTGGGGCGATCGTTTCTAGTTTTCAAACGGCCCTCGATAGAATTCCAAATGCGCTACGCTATTTTATTGTTTTTCTGTTCAGAGAATTTATTAAAATTCCGGGAGGTTTCGACAACCGCGGAATCCTGATGATCATCGGTCGCAGCCTGGATTTTCAACGATTGAAAAATACTTGGTACGTACGCGACGTGCACGGGATCGGAGCTGTACCAACCGAATCGGGAAGTCACGTACCGATTGATCCAAGCCTCTCTAGATTCACGACGAAAGTTGACGACAAACATAATCAAACACCTACGACTACCTCCTTCGTAAATTCCTTACCGAGCAACATCATCCTTCTTTGAAATTCATTTTTGCGATCCGCGCTCTGAAATACAGACTCGACGCAACGGTTCGCAAACGGTTCATCACTTTTTCTACCGCGATAGATTTTCATTCTCACGAAAAACTTTGTCAGGTTGCCCGATTCGGGTTGCTCGAAAAAATGCCGTCTCGCATGAGAACGAAACGGCGACCGCGGTCGAGAGAAAATGGCGCTTGCAATCGAAACGAACGGGGCTCGTTATTTCTAAACGTTGCTTTCGTACAGCAAAATTCACGAGCGGGAGAAAGACAAACTTTCTTCGTAATACTTAAAATTACGGCGAGCCGACTCGTTTGATCGCTGATTCGCGTCCTCTTGGACTCGTCTTGCATCGAATCCCACCAAAATAATGAAAAACAATAATGGTCTCTCGAATATTACGAAAACGAGTAAATTAAAAACAAGATCCGAGCTTGGTCCGCTGATGGATCGGGTCAGAACCGCGTTCGGCCTTTTAATTTATAACCTCCGCGTTTCGAACCGCGGTCTTCGAAACAAAATGGCCGCCCGTTCTCACCGAGAAGACGAGAGGCGGCGCCATCGTCCTCGTCGGATCCTCGTCGAGATTAAATCAGCAACGGACAAACGGAAAGAAAGCTACAGAGGGACTTACCCGTCTCTGTAATCTTTTGCGCGATAACCTCTTCCTTGAGGTCTCTATTAGCGGGTTGTTGTTCCTCCCCTTCGTCGGAGACTCTCAAACGAAAACTATCGTCCGAGAGGGCGTCCTCGTCGTCGCAATCTTCGTTGCTGCCGTACAAAAGTTCCTCCTCCCTTTCTCTGGTAATCTCCTCGTTCTTCGTTTTCGAACAATTCGGACTAGAGCGAAGAGTTTTTGTTTCGGTAAGGTGCATCGCTGTATTACTCGCCGTCTCCATTTTAATGAAATCCCGACCAATCCTTACGGGCTCTCGGACCGATCGGATTCGTTTACAACATTGATAATCGAAGAGAGGAAACACCGAACGCGCGAAACCGTTCGAAGCTCCCGCCGCGCGCGTTCACCTTTCGACTCGCGATCTTTATTCGTTCGAACGCTTTCGCAATCGTGATACCATTGAACGACCGTTTCTTTTTTCTTTTTCTTTTCTTTCACGCGTCTCCTTGGGAACTCGAGGGACAAGACGGGCGCGATGATCTACATCAAGCGCAACAATTACACCGCGTTCCTCTCTTCCCATTCAAAATGATTCTAGAACGGAGAAGATCTAGAACAGAGAAACAAATACGGAAACACCATCAGTTCCTGATACTTCGATCGTGCTAGAATTGCCCGTTCGCGTTATTCGAAAACCGCGCGAGGAACAAAAACCATCAATTTTTATGTTTATCTCCATGATTATTGACGTTATCACGCTCCCATGGATCATTGATTAGTAATGAACAAATTAGGACAATTAATTGTCCAACTCGATGGGTTTTGCTCGCGCTGCAACTTTGTAAGAATACAACTAGCGCTGCGAGTGGTGCTACGGGACACTAAAGACCGTGGCCATTTGGCACGGCAAAAGTATCGCTGAATTGTCTCGTTGTTCTCGCCTCGCCAGGTGGTTATTATTTTCCGCCGTTTATTGGCGTATCCGCGGCGCGAGGTTCGCGCAACTGTGGCACCGTACGGTGAAAAAACAAAAACTAAATAACCGTGGCGCCGCCGTTCCTCGCCACTCTACCGAGCTCTCTTCTACCCTTTCGCCGAACTAACCTCGAAACCATTGGAATCCAGTCTAACCTCAAAACCATTGAAATCTGGGCTAATCTCGAAACCGTTGAAATCTGGGCTAACCTCAAAACTGTCGCGAGTTTCTCGATTACGGTAATCGCCGTTCGTTCGTCCCCGCGCAACTTCCGGAGTTGAATCGGAGGTAAAAGCGGGACTACGAAGTATCGACGAGCGGTAGAAATTAGCGCGAATACCGGGACGCTCGCTGTCGCGGACTGATCACCCGACTGGCCGCGACCCAAAACCAACTTCCCCTCGCGACGTAACCTACCTACTGATTCGCCGCTGCGTTACAAACGAGTCAAACGTACCGTGAATCGCGACCGTGTTCGGACATTCGCAAAGAAAATCTATCGAAAAGAAAATCGGCTGGACCTCGATTGGGCTGTCTCGTCAAGGTAATTTGTCCGAATAGTATTTTCTCACGCTGCGTAAGCGCGACCAAAGTACCCGCACGGAATCTCGTCGCGTGAATCTCGAAGGTTCGCATTCCCGAAAGACTTTACGGTGTTACCGCGGGTTGACAAAAATTCACAAAATTCTTCAGTGATGTACGAAGACGCGCGAGGAGCGTACGTTGACGCACACTTGCGACCCGCGAACCGTCGGCGAAACATTGTCCGATCGATCCTGCCACGCGAGGTCAGCACTCGCTACTAGTTCCACCACCCGTTTTTCTACCGGAGAATAATGCCGCAGGAATCTTCGCCGAATTATTCAACTCGCCAACCGTCGGGAATCCATTTTTTTTTTACGAAACCCATTTTCATCTCCGTGTTCTCTTTACCCCGTCCAATTTTTTTAACGTATTCGGCCGCGGCAATGCAGGTGTCGAGAGTAAAAAAAAATTTACAAACACGAAAGTGCTTTCGTGATTGGACACTCGGCGCAACCTTCGCGACTGGCCGCACGTGCCCGCGTCTACTCTCATCTCCGTTTCTTTTTGTTTTTTTTTTTCATTCCACCGTCCCTAATTTTGTCTTACGTTTGAAAAAAAGTTATATTCGATTCGCAATCGAGAGCCAACGAAACGCGAGGGTTTTCTCAAAATGGCAAACACGGCGCAACCCGAGCTGATCGAATGCGAAACTTCGTGGCGCCGAATAGATTTCACGAGAGCGAGACACGTCCCTCCGCAAGGGCATATTTATCGACGGGTGTTCTCTACTCGTCCACAGTGGAACACTGAAAAAGCCCAGGCCCCGGGCACGAAGTTTCCCGAACGAACACGAAGTCGGCCGCCGGCTCCCTCCGCCTCATCGACTGCTTCAATATATAACCTGGACGAGGATCCACCTCGATCGATATCCCGCGACCCGACACGATCTTCGCATCGTACACGCACAAAGTTCGCGATCTAACCAAATTTTACACGAACGATTAATTTCTTTTCCATTCCTCGACAACCCGACCCAAAAAACCTCCAATAAAGTTGTTCTCCTATTAACCCAATGACCTATTTCTTTCTCTCGACGCATCGTTTGTATCGAGTAGGAAAATTTAAATTTACGACTCTTGGCGGTTCGATCGCTGTGCCCGCTTTCGACGAAAAATACTCGATCGGTAATGAGAACTGTCAACGACCGTTATCTCGATTCGTCGGAAGAGCTGAATTTTTGATGATGCGACCGAGTAAACTTATCATCTCGGTAAAAATCGATTGTCGGAGCATGAAAGACGGGCGGGAGTGTTCTTCGTGACGACGGTGACGTTTGGGACAGAATTGGAGAGACGGAGGAAATGCTTCGTTCATTGCCATCTCTTACGACCAAGTGGAAGCTGTGTAACCACGTGGTACACGAGTGCGAGAGAGATATCGATAATCTCTCACGGATGGATAACTTTTGGGGTGAATAAATACCGACGAGCGAAAACAAACCCGAACAAGTTCCCCACCAGTCGAGTCAATGCAGCCTGATGATCTCGCTTTTTTTTTCAGAAAAGCTCGATTAATCGAGAAAAAAAATGTCGAAAATTTCGCTTGGTTATGGCGAGCCTGTTCGAGTCAGCGAAACGTTGCTGGACGAGTGTGGGCGCGAGAGAAATAGCGTCGACGTTTCTCAGCGGGAGAGAATTCGTTTCGCGACACCTCGAGGCCTAATATTGAAGAACCAATCGATCGATGGGTCTACGAACAGTTTCTTCGAACTCTGGGTAAAACTAATGTTCCGCAACTTTAACGGTCTCAAACCCAACTCCAAACCTCGAACACTCACCATAACCTCACAAATATCCGACGAAACTACTGCGACACGGTGGTCAACTTTTCGAACGGAACCTTAGCATCGAACGTTTCGGTTAACTCTCAAATGCGAAATCTCTTTTTCCATCGCACTCGCTGTCGCGCGTGGCACATCTGAAATTCGGGTTCGGAGCTCCAATGGCAATCAATTTCATATATTCATAACTGCACAAAAATTCGTAAATTTTTTGGAAGAACGAAAACCGTTTCGTGCCACGAGATTAGGACGGCCGTGGAATATTTCGTACCGATAGGTTAAGTGGTTTTGGCGGAAATAAAGGTGGCGTTTTCGATGTGATCGCGTAGTGCGTGTCACAACGCCTTAAGATGCGAGTGGCGCGCGGTGGGGGAAACGGTCTGTGGTCGCTCCACCCCGTGGCCCATACAGCCGTATCCCTCTTTCACCATAAACGTGAAATCCGTCTTTCACGTAATCTTGAACGTTCGGGTGGTGAGAAAACCTATTTTTGATGTTAACGCGGCTCTCGTACTTGGACGTACCGCGATCACGTATACCGTGATCCGAATTTTCCGTTTTCCTTAAACAGCGAAAAGCCGCGACGGATCTCCCGATTACGCGTGTAAAAAGCCCCTGATTGGACAATTGTGTTTTTTTGTCGCATCGTATGCAAGAACGGATTACACGACCGAACGAGGAATTTAAATAGCGGCAACGATGCGATGATACTATTGCGCGCGCGTATATATTGACCTTGAAGTGCCCCCTCTCGATTTCTAGCTCCCCCCCCCCAACGCAAATTGTTCCACAGCAATTTTCAACTCGAAATCTTGCGGACCGGCTTTTTACGAAAATATCGCAAAGCAGTGGTTTTTTTTCAAGCGAATTTCGGAAATTTTTTGGTTATATAAAAAAAATCAGCGAAAATATTCAGAGGAATTAATAATGAAAGAGAAACTTTGGGTCGGGATGACACCGTCCGGATGACGTCGCACATACTTATGCCAAACCGTGAACGACAAAGGTCGCAGTTAACCCAAACGGACTGAAACGAAGCACGTGGTAACGTAATCGAGTGATAAGACGAGATGCGTTGTTTCTTTGACGCTGCTAAACTCTAGGAGAGCAGATAAGCTATCGAATGAAACAACGGGACCTTTTTCCAACTTCCGCATTAAAATTAAAGGATGAAAAAACCGCCAAGTTCTGGCTTATCGATCAAGCCTCGTTAAAACAGAGGTTGAGTAACTTTCGCCGCGCCTGCGCAGACGGCGTACTTCAATGTGAACGAAACCCACACTAGACGGGGGCTGCGCAAGAGGCGGCGAGGGGGGGGGGGGAAAGGAGGCAAAAACTCAAAATGCCGTTCTCGGCTTCTCACCCGCGGAACATGGAAAATTCCATCATAACCTCAAAATTACTGGGAAAAAATACAATAAGCGTGAATGTTCATTTTGGAGAAATCGCGGCTTGAAATATCGATAGAAAATATTGCGAGAATCTTCGTTCAACCCCTGACTCGTCCGTCTTCTACGTCGTGGAGATTACTTGGACGAATGCCTGCGTTGGGTGGGCGCTCCGAAGCGGCCCCGAAACCGTACAACCTCATTCGGTTCGCGCGAACGACACCGAGCGGCGCCACCGCGCGCAGCTTTTACGCGACATTCTTTTTTTACTCTCGTACGATCAACCAATGATTATCATTTGACGACCAAATTCAGTAGCTGACGAAAGCGCTTCGATGCGTTCGTTTTTTTTTCGCGTTTGGCAGAGCGATATCGATCGAATTCGATTGTTCGAGAAAACTTCGAGAGATCGCGAAGTTTTTTCAAACTCTTTTTTTTTGCCGCGTTTACGTAATCCTCGTCTAAAACTTTCTCACTCCCCCTTCTCCCGCCCATTTCCACTGCGTGCTTGATTCATCGATTTTGTATGTATACCCTTTTTTTGCTTTCGACTATTGTTGGCCATTTTCACGATCGCGTTTTGCGCAAATAAATAGTTTAAACAGAGGTCGATAGGTGTATCCTCAGGGGCATTACTTTCGGACATGTTTCGGCATATAACGTCGTCCGGTTGTGCCTTATAAATACACGGTGACGCAAAAATACTCCAGTGTCCCCTCGCGTTAGTGAGAGTGACGCGATACACGGCGTGTCCTGAGGCGACGATCACGTGGCGACGCGTCAATCCGTTAGGCCCATTGAGACGAGCCGTAACGCGTGCGTAACGCGCGCCCGAGCGTATTTCGCAAAGATCAATAATTGCCGTTGAAAGTGCCAAAACAACAATGATCGGGGAGCGAGGTATAGCGAATTGGCGGGGAACCGGAATCTAGCGTTGGAAATTCGGCTTGTGAAGATTCGTCACACGAGACACGAAAATCCCAATATCCATGCCATGTGCCTTGTACCCTCACGACAAAATGGTGTCTACACGACACACGAACGTACACCACCGCAAGCGCGCGCGTGTGTGTGTGCGCACGCCGAGCTGTACGCAGCGACGCGGAGCTTTTACTCGTACAGCGTACACCACGATGCGATTGGCTCTACAATCGTTTTTCGAACGCACGAAAAAAATGGCATCCATTTTTTTTGTCCAATTTTACCATTTTCGCTAAAGCGCCACGACTCTGGTGAAATTGGCTACTCTCCAATGAACAACAATCTGGTTGGTTCGTGTGTGAGGTTACGCTACCGGATGAAAAATCAAAGGAAATCGAAACGTCAAAACTCTCCGGGAAAAATTAGCCCCGAAGATTTTGGGGGAAGTGTCGATCTAACCTAATTTTTTTTTTCGGCCAGACGCCTTTGCTCCTGCATACACGTGCCAACCCAAACGACGTTCCGCCGCGAAATTGGTTATGAAAGAGTACGCGATCAATCGATGTTGCGAACAAGTTTGAACATGTTACTCAGGTATCGAGAATAACAGATAAGCTTTCGAAGCGGGCTCTTATTTCGTCAAGTAGAACCGCCTCAGCCATGTTCCCGTAACCCGATGATTTTTTTTACTCCTATATATATATATGTATGTGCATCCGCGTACACACTTAGGCGCGCACACACGCGCGCACACGCATCCATCGACAGGCATACATAAATCACGTACACTATGGAAGTACAACTTACCTCACTTCAGAGGCCGATGTCGTTCGCGTCGATGACGAGCATGGCTTTTGTTTCAACAAACATAAACCCACCACTAGTGTTTTTGAGTAAAGACTTTTGGAGAGGATGATGCGCCGACGGGACCGATGCCGATACATCGAGTGTAACTTCAACACAGCCCACGGGGGCAACAACTACAGCGCGAGAGGCGCGCGGCGTTGCCACATCTCCATCCGCGCATTGGCGCGTGTATACGATAATAATGATAATAACGAGAGCCCGTTACGTCACTAGACTAGATATTGATACCGATCTTACCGTCGATCAGGATCATTTATAAACTTCGAAAACTTCATCGCCGATCTTCAAAACGACTAGTTTTTTACCAGCGCGTACGAATAAACGAGCGTTTAGTTGTCGTCGTATTTTTCGGTCGGACACGCGCGCGTGCGTATTTCTTGCCAATACGGGATTGCGGTGTAATATTCGAGGAGACAAATATCGCGCGTACACCTCAATCCTCACATTCAACCTGAAATGCATTCGTCAACATTTATCTATTTGTCGCTGTTCCTCGTTGAACAAATTTCTTTACGGTTGTTCGTATCAAGCGACAGTACGGTGCAAACATCCTTCAGCGTGGCTCGAAAGCCTGCCGGAAAATGTAGATGTTGCGCCGTGGGACGTCACGAAGGGAAAACATTCCGCAGCTGATATTGTTCCGTAAAATGTGTTCGAACCCACTACAGGAATGACTATCAGGATTGAACACGACGTACCGTTTGAGTGTCGCTGTACGTCGCTCTGCGCCACGTCCTTCATGTTTTCCATTGTTCGAAGCAACACTGACGCAACCAACGCGTTGTTTCTCGTACAATGTTTTGTACAAAATAGATTGTTCGAAAAACAAAAAACGGAGCTCTTGAGAAGTTCGGAAACGAGGGATTGGTCGTTAAAAAAAAACCGAGACCAATGAACGTTTCGTAAGCCGAACGTGTCTCGTTCGTCGCAACGCGACGTTGCCAAATAACGTTGTCTCGTACTGGCACGTGATATAACGCTGTATACGCGTGCATACGCACACCTTGATATCTGACGCACACGTATAGATTGACAACCGTCAACTGGATGTATCGGACCACGTGGGTTTTCGCACCAACTCACGCAAGGACTTCAGTGATCAATAGGTTTTAGGAGCTCGCGTTACGTCGCGTATGTAAACCCCTAAACATCCGATTCCATCATTCCGATCAGGTGTTTATCCTGGGCTCAAAATATGTCGATTATCCTCGAGGATGGTGGTCAATTCAGTGATGCTGAAGAGAACGAAACGAGGCAAGTTACTTTCAAATTACGAACCCATGTTTATAGGTTAAATATCGACATGTCGCAAGAACACGCAATTTTACTTATTTTATCTTTTAGTAATCAGAATCAACGTAGCAAATTGAACTGGCAGTAGACAAGAATTCCCATTAAAACTATCCTGAATTTTAGTTCTTTTTAATTTTATCGTGTTTAATTAATATAATTTCATCGTTTAATTATATCAAAACTTCTTCAATTTTCTTTTTTTTTTTAATTTTCTTGTGCTAGGAGTTGCAGCTATATTTACCATGAAGCACAACTCCATTTTTGGTTCACGTAATTCAGTATTGTTAAGTATCGCGATTACGGTTACTTCAAAAAAGTCTCGAAGAATAAATGAGGTTTTGGCATTTTTGTATTCCTGAATTTATAATAAATGAAAACAAAAACACACGAGCGCGTGAAGTGCTTCTGCTACATTTCAAATTTATGCATAATACATATTGATCGTTGTATTCTCAATAGACGACTTCATTAAAGAATCATTGCAAGGACTTCTCATTAACAAGGAGAAAAGCCTAAATATCTTACATTTGTTCTTCAACAAAGAAAACGATGAACACCTCGTATCGTTTCAGGAGGATTAGTTCAAGGGGAACACCTGCATGGAAGTCAGGCGTCACGGATGAGCCGAACGACCATGAAATTGATGACGAGCTTCGGGAGGAGATAGAAAATGACGATTACAGGGAGGACAGCGAGGAGGACTGGGACATAGACCAAGACGTTTCTCGAAACAAGATCAGAGACGTGAAAAACGTAAATGCTCGGAGCGCGAACGCTCAACGCGCCTCCGACAAAATAACAAACTTTCAGCCTTCGGACAAACTCTTCAGGCGTTATTCCAACAAGATAAACATAGAGAAATACGAGGGGCCTACTTTGCCGCACAACGCGGCGAACGTTCTTATAGAGACGAGCAAAAGGGTCGACAAGGATCGGATCAGGACAAAGGACAAGCACGATCGTGCCACCGTCGAACAAGTTATGGACCCGAGAACTCGAATGATCCTATTCAAAATGCTCAATCAGGGTATAATATTGGAAATAAACGGTTGCATATCAACGGGCAAGGAAGCCAACGTGTATCACGCTACTTCGAAAACCGGCATCGAATTCGCCATAAAAATCTACAAAACGTCGATATTGCAATTCAAGGATCGAGACAAATACGTGAGCGGCGAATTTCGCTTTCGTCACGGTTACTGCCGTCACAATCCCCGTAAGATGGTGCGAACATGGGCGGAAAAGGAAATGCGAAATCTGATACGACTCAATCAAGGCGGTGTATCCGCCCCAAAACCCATTCTCCTTCGCAGTCACGTCCTCCTTATGGACTTTGTCGGTACCGATGGATGGCCAGCCCCGAAATTGAAAGACATCGTCGTTGCCACTGCCAAACCCAGAAAACTCTATCGCGAATGCATCGAGATGATGTGGCGATTGTACAACAAGTGCAGGCTCGTTCACGCTGATCTGAGCGAATACAATTTGCTCTATCACGACGGCTCGATCGTTGTCATAGACGTTTCCCAGTCGGTCGAACACGATCATCCTATGGCGCTTGAATTTTTAAGAAAGGATTGCACGAACATTACCGGTAGGATGCGCGAAGTATTTTCACTTTAAGCTCATTTATTTCCATTTGCAAATCAGAAATGCTTCTTCTTTATAATGCGTTTGAACATCCAAATACTCAAAATAACTTTGCTCATAATTTTACGTCGCATTTACGGTCTTTCCTTCGCAGAGTTCTTCAAAAAGAACGACGTAGGTGTAATGAGTATAAAGGACTTGTTCGATTTCATTACCGATCCCACCGTCACCGAGGAAAACATGGACGATTATTTGGACAAGATTTCTAACAGAGTATTACAAGATATGGACAAAGAGATTGACCCTGAGCAACAAATTGAAGAAGGAGTCTTCAAGCAGGCCTACATCCCTCAAAGGTTAACACAGGTACGACGTATTTATCAATCAGTAAATAAAATACAGCTATTATGGTCCTTGTTGATATTGATGATACGATCGACGTACGATCGCGCAGGTAATCGATATCGAGCGTGACATCAGCCGGGCGAAAGCTGGAAAGGAAGATTTGATATACAAAACGCTGGTAGGACTGAAAGCAGATCTATCGAAACCTCTGAACGATCCGGAAATTCTTCGGAACGATGAGAAAACTGTTTCCGGAGAATCTTCGAGTAACGAGGAAAGCGACGCGGGTTCGTCCGAGGATGACCGCACCGACAGTGAAGAAGATACGAAATTCGTTAATTCGGCGCGTCCCCGTAACGAGACTCTCGAGGATAAGAAAGCTCGGAAAAAGGCTGTAAAGGAGGAACAAGCTGAGAAACGAAAGAGCAAAGTGAAGAAACACGTCAAGAAAAGAAAAGAAAAGATTTTGAAGAAGAAATAAACACGACGTCGTCTCGTCTTTTCTGTAAATAACGCGTGTTATTATTCATTAAAACGATTCGTCATTCGATGAAGTCGAGAAAAGTTCTTCGGGAAGCTCTTTCCGGGCTGGAAAGCTCGATTGTGTTCCCGGCTTGAGAACGCTTTGAGTCGCGACCCGACAAGCTCTCCTTATACGTTCCATCATTGACAATTCTGGATGATAAGCCACGAAGTAAGCGAGAGCTCCTAGAAAAGCGTCCCCGGCTCCCTGAAAAAAGAAAAAAAAAAAACAACGCTTCATCAAAAAGAAAAATAAAATCTTTCAATGTTTGATCTGCACAGGATTAAAGATTTTCCAATTGGAAATTTATTTTCAGAGAGAACTCAAACTCTATTTCACACATATTGTATTTATACTATTAAAAATTCGTTATAACGGCTTTACTAAAAAAAATCTGTATGAAAATGAAAGCTTTGCGAAACAAAGCTACAAACGCTTTTTATGAAAGTACAACTCATTTCTCTCGCCGTCCGGCATGAGTTGCACTTTCACGAAAACAACGATGTATTGTTTCGAAATATTGATTTTGACTAAGCTTGAACAAGTTTGATACTGCAGCTTTTCGAGATATTATTTCATACGGTGGTATCCACAGGTCGAACCACTTCCGTGGGAACGTGGATCATCGAACGTTCGCCTCTCGAAGCGTAAACGGCACCCGTTGATCCAAGAGTCAGGATAATAGTATTGCATCCACGATCCAAAAGTTTGTCGATCGCTTCTTGCGCGTTGCTCAATGTCAACGGTCTTATTCCCGTCATCACTTCGGCCTAATGTTCGATAAAAATAAAGCGACCTTGAATCATGCACGTACACGTGCTGATAGACATAAAAAAATTTCGAATATACCTCGGTCTCGTTTACGCAAAAAATGTTACATGTCTTCAATAATTCTGGATCGGGATCTTCCACGGCTGGTGCTCCGTTCAAAATGGATACGCCTGCCAAAGTGAGGAATCGAAATATTTATTTTTCTAATCGTATGAATTAAAATGGAAAATTAAACCAGTTATTCTTATGTACTTGCAAACAACTTGCAAATATCTGCTTCGAGCTTAAGCACCATTTTAGGAAATGCATGTACCATGGCCTTGGTGGAGTTTCAAAGCGTAGAGCGTTGTTTCCAAGCAACTTTCAAATTGACACAGCAAAACGGATGCCGATCGGATGGTTTCCGCAGCTGCATCAATATCTTCCGTGTTCAACCGAGCGTTCGCTCCCATGACTATGACGATACTGTTGTCTCCTGTTGAAAAAATTTATCATTCAAAAAGAGACCACCTTTGCTGATACTTTGTTACTGTTATGTCAGAATACACATTTTTTAGTTCATGATTAATCATTTTATCTCTTATCTCTGTTTCGGGTCTTTCCCACTTGATAATTCAATAATGCAAAGATTTTTCATACGGCTCTGGTTTATTTTGATTAGAGAACAATTTTTAATAGAAGACAATTGTCCGTTTAGTGATTAATGACCCAAATTTATTTTGTATAATGAAGAAATATTCAGAGCATGAAAAGCTATAATTGCAAACACACCATTATCAGCCACAATAATTTGCGCAGTTCCGCTGTGGACGTCTTCTTTCGTCGTAACGTGAGAAATATCAACTTTCTCCGATTCCAATACTTTTAAGTAATTAGCTCCGAATATATCAGATCCCAACTGGAAACAACAAATTCACTGGTTAGCACGAATAGGCGAGGAACGTTAGACGTGGGCATACTTTTCACAATTGGCACAAAAAATCATCAATTTCCAAAGGCAAATGAAATTTTGTACCGCTGCTACGAGAGATGCGGAAGCGCCGAGCTTGGCTGCACTGACACATTGGTTTGCTCCCTTACCGCCGTAGCTTCTCACGAATTTCTTACCACATATGGTCTCACCGGGCAGAGGTAATCTTTCCGCGTAACTGGAGAAAAATAAGGACACCCGACTTAAACATTCCGATATTTTATTGCAAAACTGTGAGTCACTTTATTTTTCATTAATACATTATGTCGTCGGTATCTTTGAGGCAATTCAAAAAATACTTCTAACGCTCAGAGTTTTCCTTTCCAATTTGTTTCAGTAGCTTATACATATTTCATTTGACAGTCCGCCGGTAATTGATCAATAACGAATAAGCACGGCTTGTTTTTGTAAGAGCGGTCGAACTCTGGATACAGAAGTGTGTCGCTTATCAATAAATTAGACATTTCTAGAGTCTAACGAGTCGCACCGCATTATCAGAAGTCAACGAAAGTTCAGTAACCCAACGTTGTTTCTTTGGAAAATTTGGTCCTTAAAATCGAACATTTACTGCGAGATGTCTGCAGGGCAAGAATGTGGTTGACAAAAATGAAGAAATCGAAGAATAAAAAAGGGTCTTTTTACATTGATATGTATCTCAAAAAAGTTTTACATTGATATGTACCTCAAAAAGTCGATCATGCACGAGCCAACGACTACGACCCTTTTCTCCATTTCGAATACCGAATTATCGAAAACGATGGGGCTTGTACGAGGGTAATTGGTACGGATTGCGTGGCAAGTGCGAACGATGTGACGCAAAGTATTGGGAGAAAAAACTTTTTTCAATGCGGTCTTCTATAATCGTACCGAGAGACTCGAGGATTCGCAACATTGGCGGAATCCTATCGCTATTGTTTCACAGATAAGATTACAAGTTACAATCACTCATCGTCGTGCGCCTATGGCTTCACTGATGTAAGCAACCGTATCACGGCGTACGAAGGACGCTGTTTACAGATTTGATCATCGATGTTTTCGCTAGTCCGTGGGGCAACTCAACGAATTCCTCGGGAAAAGTGCCGAATTTTTGCGCGATACGTATTCCAACTTAAACCCGAGTCTTTCGTAATATTTATCGCTGCACAATCGTTGTACGTCACGCAGCCCATTATTGTTGAGAAGCGACGACGAATCGACGATAAATGTGTCAAATGGCTGAACATCGGCAACGAAGTCAGATGTGCACAGGACAGTTCTTAAGGATTATATGTGCCGATGATGCTGGGGGCTGCACCCATTGGTAGTTCTCGAGTAGGGGCGCTGACGGCGGTTTTCATTCTAGCTCTCGCTTTCTCTCGTTGGAAGAATCATGGCGTCCTGCTTACTCCTGTAGATATTACGGTTTGGGGCGTAGACGTGCCCTGCTTCCTCTTATGGGTATTGTAATATACAGAGTGTCCCACGACGGAATGTCATCCATGAAATAGCGAGTTTGAGGTGAAATTCTGTGTCGATTGATACAAGCATGTACAATTCCTGGATCAAACCCTGAATAATTATTATTTCAACAAATCCATTTCATTCGCCTTGAACTCTCCATTTCTAAGGAAAAATGTCAAAAAGTATACTAGAAACGTTTTTTTCCATCCTCCCAGTCTGATTTTGTACTTTCGGCAAAAACTCGGGCATATTTGTAATCAGCAGCAAATTTCCGATTAAATAGTGCCTTTTAATAGTATTAAAACGGAAAAAAAATTTTTTCGACCTCCGCGGCCACTTTTCCAGAATCTCAAAAATCTCGAAATTTCAAAAGGACGTAGACCGAGCTTCTTATATGCTACGGAGGTTCAATGGGTGAGTTTGGAAAAGCTTTTTGCCTGACTTAAATAATGGCGTTGGATTCGTATCGATAT
>JAPYZI010004611.1:0-13027 GCA_030523105.1 Ophioninae sp. A BG-2022a
AACGAGCTATCGATACGAATCCAACGCCATTGTTTAAGTTAGGCAAAAACCTTTTCCAAACTCACCAATTGAACCTGCATAGCATATAAGAAGCTTACTTTACGGCCTTTTGAAATATCGTGATTTTTGAGATTTCGGTAAAACGGCTGGGGGAGGTCGAAAAAAATTTTTTTTTGTTTTTAAAGTATTAAAAGGGTGTATTTGATCGGAAATTGTCCGCTAATTATGAATATGCCCGAGTTTTTGCCAAAAGTGAAGAATTAGACTGGGGAAAAGGCAAAAAACGATTCGAGAATATTTTTTTGACATTTTTCCCTAGAAATGGAGAGTTCAATGGACCTGAATGACACTAAAATTTAAATATAATAATTATTTCTGCCTTTAAAAATGAATAATAATTCAGGGGTTGATCCGGGAACCATCCATGCTTATATAAATCGACTCAGAATTTCACCCCCAACCTCCCATTTTACGGATGACATTCCGTCGTGGTACACCCTGTATAGTGGAACCTCGATTATCCAAAGCCTCTTTTATCCGAGCTCGGTGACTCGCATTTTTTCCTATCGTCTCCAAGCTTCGCTTTTTGATCGCCATTTTGTACAAAAGTACTACCAATAAAAAGAATTTTTGTTTATTATACCAAAAAAAAAAAAATAATAATGAATATTTGTCCTCCTTTTCGAAGAGGGCTGTTGTCCCTCAAGTTTTTTTACTCGATTTGTCACAAATTCTTTATTCCTCAATATTCCCCAATGAAATTTAGTGCGCAACGTCGTTAATTCACGAGAGAAAAAAACTCGAAAAGATTTTGCAACAATTTGATTCTTTCAATATTAAAAGTTTTAAGTAATTACGATATTTGAGTCAACACAGTAATCCAACCTCTTAAGAGCTTTTAAAAAGTATCTTTAGAAAAGCTCTTTAGAATCGCTGCGAAGGTGCATATGTGACATTGAACAATATTAGAAAAGGCGATTTGGATCGTTTTAACGAAAGATGGGGGTGGGGTAGAAAATCCGATCTTCGATTGATGAGAAGTTTAAAAATTCTGAAATTGATTATTCCAAAAGTACAAATATTGTAAAGCTCGTGTTACCAAAAGCTTACACAGAGAAGTATAAATAATGTAGAATATTTATATAAACGATTTGGAAAATAAATAATTTACAAAATTTACATAAATGATGTAAAACATTTTTACTACATAATCTTTCACTGACGTGATCTTTACCAAATACATCGTTCCGAAAAATGAAAAATTCATAATTTAGAGCGTTCTGATCAATCGAAGTTCGTGTTTCCTACCCCAACCCTAAAGATGACGACGACATACTGACAGAATACCGAAAGAGAATCCGCACATGACAACGAGGCTCTCGAGTATTTGAGCGAGAATAACGGAGTCGAAAAGATCCTCCACGTCTTTTGAGTATCTGTTAACCAACGAGGATAACGTTTCCAAAGGTTTCGAAAGGTAGAAAGAGTCATTAGGATCGAACGAACAAACCGCAAAATTTCTGCGTGATAAGTGACACCTTTGGTGATGAGATCGACCAATTGGCCTCTTCCAGTTTCCCAATTATCGTTTCCAATCGGAGTATTCTCAATTGCGATTCTTTCTAAGTACTTCTGGCAGAGTTTCATGTGAGCGCAAGCGTGCATGACGTAAAACAGTAATCCGGTATCGATAGCAACAATGGCCAATGCAGAGTCCCAATTCGATGGTACTTGGAGTGCGTGCCAGATCCAAAATTGGTCTTCCCTTTTTGGAAATATTCCAGCTGAGAATGGTAACTTTCTCGTTGTTGATGACGTACCGTTTTCGTCCATTGGGAATTTCGTGAACAACGGTGTAGCCAAAAAGAACGTTGATGCCAATAAACAGTTGCCTGCGAAAACGTATGACAATCGTAGCGCCGGTTTTACGTATTTCTCAACAATCGCCAGGTCCTCATCAGTCTCGATGTATCGCCATAAATTCGAACAACTCTCCATTAGGCTGATGTGCTTTTCGCGCTTTCCGAACAATAGAACGACTGCAAACAAATGTTTCAGTGTTCATTGTCTTTGTGTCGTCACTGATGTTCGTTAACTGCTTTTGATGAAGTAGGCAATCAACTGTTTTTTTTTTCGAATGAGGTCAAATTTGATTGGAAAGTGAAATTTTGGAGTATCGCTGTTCCGATTCAATCGATCAGTCAATTATTGGATCAGCAACCGTTCAATGTTCAAAAAGTATGGTTTCAAACGAGATGGGTTATTGGGATGAGCTTTTTTGGAAAGCTCAGTCTTTGGAAAATACTTCTTAGTTAATAAATATGACACAATGGTAACGGGATTTTTTATCAGTCGAGAGAAGTATTCGTAAAAAATTGGATATTAAAATAATAATAATAATATTATCAATTAAATAAATTATGAATAATTATCTATTGAATAATAATATTATTAATTTTTATAAATAATATTCTTAACTAAATAATAATATTATCAATTATCATTAATAATCAATTAATTGAATAATCAATTATCATTAATGTTATCGTATCAACCCAAACAATCAATAATATTATCAATTAAATAATAATATCAATAACCACTGTATATCCAAACAATTGTACGAAATAATTGAAAAATACGAAACAATATGTGCCTTTTATCGTGCAAATAATGAAAGCATTGCTGTCGATCATAATGTCAAATTTTTCGTTCGCCGGAAAACTGTCCCAGTGAAACATCAAAGAGTAACAACTAGGTAGAAAAATGAAGCAACAGGAGGCAATCGTCGCGCTAGCGAGAACCAAACTGAACCCGTTGTTTCGCGATCCAATCGGCAATACGCCGCAAGCGTTCAACAAGAATTTGTTGAAGTACGAATAGTCGAGAAAGTTTCGGCGTTTCATCGCGAACTTTCGGATTTCCCGAGACTCCTGTCAGGAGACATCTAAACTTCCAGAAATTTTTGCTTCCAAAGCTTTTCCAACTCTTCGTTGTTTACTCGGCGATTATTGTTGCCTCGCGCTTGCGCAGTTCGCCATTTGTTTTATTATTCAGCCTAGACAACGTCGAGGGCATCAAAAATTCTTTGAGACGTTCGTGTTCTTCCGGAAGTTCAAGAAAGTTCATCCTCGTCTTTCTTCGGACGCCTAAACGTCGGATAATAACTTCGTTAATAAATCAGACGGTACGTTCGGCCCTAGGTGGAATTCTGATCAAAAGAAACGCTCGAGGAACTCCGCGGAGGAATCATGATCGAAAAGAACGGAAAGGTTCTCCAAATGATTGGGAATTCCATGTTTCTACCTCCCAATCCATGGACATTCAGGTATGTTTTCATCAAATTTTATTTTTTATTTAATTAAATCAGAATTATATATCAATTCGTTTAATGGTAATTGACAATCAATAGAAAGCCAAGGATTGAAAAAATCCAATCGTAGGGATAATACTGTTCTAAAATGTTTCCTCGGAAGCAAAAATCCTAATTTCCCAGAAATCGTAGGACCCCCAGAATGGAACCCAAATTAGCCAATACAAGCAACGGACCTGAAATTCGCATCGTTGCAATCCAATGAAATTGTTCTCTCTCATTTTTTAATTTTCCCCAATTCCATTATTTAGTGAACTATTTTTCTTCAGATTCGAACGATAGATATACATTATAAAAATTCGAATAATTATTGAAGTATCTTGCTAACTATTTCAGTAGAAAAAAAAAAAAAGAAATTGAAGTAACAATCATTTTGTTAATTTTCTTTAGTTTTCTTTTTTACCTTGATGTTTTTTGGCTTTTCATAAAAATCGGTATTAAACCAGTCGGTACTTTTCAACCTTATTTCGAGTAACCTCATCGGTCGATCAAAGCGATTTCCCAAGTTAGGGATTTGCCAGGAAGGCTTTCTAGAGAAGTTCCAGCATTCTACCACCCTCCAGCATCAACCCTGACCTACCGATGTCTCCATCGATCGCTGGGGGTTCGAACCCTCCAAACGAACAACTACACCGGAACCCTCTGAATCGGAAGGTTCTCCGTGGTTCCGAGGGATGGCAGTAGGCGCCTCAGTCTTCACGAGGGTGGAGTCGCGAATCGACGACTAGGAACCTTCATCCAATCCAGTTCACCTTCCCCCATTCATACATACGTGAAAACCACCCTTGGATACTGAAATACTTACGAAACCGAAAACAAAAAAAAAAAAACGAAATAACTGAAAACGGTCGCAACCCTGACGAGTAGTGAGCGACCCCTAGTTTGGATCGGGGGAAGCAGCGGCATTGGGTGTTTGGTGTATCGACACGTATATGTCGCGGCGGAATGCCGCGGGTGGATGGACGCGTTTTCTCGGCGGCAGATACGCGCCGTTCGATGCGGCAGAGGGATTGCGCTTCGCGCTGCGTCTGCGATGAAGCTCTACCCTCGTTCTCTCACGAAAAGCTCTCACGAGGCTTACAGTCGGTCTTTCGCGATACCTCTTGTTTGCTTCTTCGCTGATTTTTATTTTCCATTTCTTTAACGTTTTTCTTTTTTTCTCTTCTTTTATCGTTTTTTTTTTTTTTTGTTTTTTTTTCGTGTGTTTGGGTTTGTTCGGGTTGATGTGGGTTTGTTTGGGTTTGGCCCGGAAGTGATTTTCTTGCGTTTGTGCGTCCACCAATTGTACGACGACGATGTGACGCCATGAGAAAACCATCAACGTGTGAGTACTAACACGATTATCCACTTTTCATCCTTTATTATCAGGCATTCTTCAAACGAAGCCTACTGAACGACCGTTCACTTGAAAGTTCAGGAAAAAAAAATGAATCCCGAAGTGCTGGAGGATCGATATTCGAGCAGCCGGCTGCTATGATTACTCTGGCACTTGCCGTTGTTTCCGACAACTCGGCGGATTTTCTCTTCCTCGGAATTAATAACTTCGGGACTATTGAACGTTACTTTTTTTTTTGTCGGAAATAATGATATCTTTCATCGTTCTCACGAATCGTCGAAGCTTTTGTGACAGGTGGAAATAGGATTGTGATCTTCTCGGAGACGTGGGGCTTCGATGTGATAACCCTGGAATATGCGCTGATGCCCATTTTCAATAATGTCATAACTTGGGAATTTTCTGTTATAACAATATTGGTGCTAAGTTAATAATAATGATGCTGATACGATGGAACGTTGCAAAAAACATCATAACAGTGTAAAATTAATAATTATTCTGTATATATAACTTAAATATTACACAAATAATGATAATAGTGTAAAATTAATAATAATAAGTTTGTAGATAAAATAAAATATTACAAAAATAATAAGAATAGTGTCAAATTAGTAATAATAATTGTGTACATAAAATTAAATTTCACAAAAATAATAATAATGGTGTAAAATCAATAAAAATCCAGTAGCTGGAATATAATGTTATATAAATAATAACAGTTGTCCAAAATAAATAATAAAATCGTACGTACGATGTAACGTTCCAAAAATAATAACAATAGTCAAAGTGATTTTTATTCGGCAAACTGGTTATTCATGTGCATTTTTTTCCCCATGTCGTACACGTGACTATCACATGTAGTACGATTTTTGTTCACGTTTGAACGAAGGCTCGGGATGAAATTTGCTTTGAATAAATATCGATATTTTACGGTTGCTAAGGGCCATTGAGAAGAATAAAACTGCAAAGCCATCCGTCATCTTTATAATCAAGCACGTTGAGAACCCAAAGTGTATCGTCATCAGCTGATGCATACTGGTGTCTCGTATTATTATAACCTCGAACGGTGTGACGCGAGGACGATCCCGGTTACGAAATTTCACACTACCGGAGTTCCGCACTTTACGCAATTATCCGTCATTATAAAATTACAGAAAAATGAAAGTCGACAGGGATTAAGAGTCAGAAAGAACGCGGACGATTTTATCGCGTGATACATTTGCCCAACTGGTTTTTCTTCCAGTTTCAATTTTTTTGTCACTGCGCTCTTTTATATAGGATTGTAACGATTTGTCAATTATTCATAACGTTTCAATGATTTGAGTAACAATTTATAAGTAATTATTCGAATTCAATAAATTGATTAATTAATTGAATTAATTTATTACTTGATTTCAGTGAATTAATGAATTAACCCAATTGATTTATTAATCGATTGAGTATGGCTAACTCGTTTACGTTAATAAATTGAATTTCGATTAAATATAGCTAATTAATTAATTAATTAAATGACTTAATTGACTGAATTAATTAATTGATTAATTGAATATGATTGACTCGTTTAAAGTAAATAAATTGAATTTCAATTAAATATCTAGTCTATTTATTAATTAATTGATTCTGTTGAATTAATTGAATGACTCAATTAACTCAATTTACTTTAATTGATTAATTGAATGTTTAAATCGCTAAGTAAATAAATTGAAATCGTTAACATTGTTTAATTTATTGAACCGGATGTTTACTGAACATGAATTATCGAGTATATTGAACAATTATACAAAAATACATTTTACAAGGTTGATAACTTTTGAAAATAAAAATTTTCTGGTAGGGAAAGAGAGAAATTCGATGGCAGAAAGGTGAATCGAGAAAAAGGGAAAATAAAAATAAAAAAAATGTAGTTGCGAACGAACAAAGACGAAGGGAAAGGCTCGATGATGAAAAGCTCGAGACTCGCCAAGTAGATCGATCGGTATATACGTTTGGCGTATTATACTCGCGCGATGCCACAGCTCGATGCATCCGAATCGCGGCTCCCCTACGCGGTGCCACGAAGGGGCTGACGTTGCATACGGAATACATCGCCGATATTAGAGTCGCGATGTGAAAAAAAAAAAAAACATTCATATTCAATCGTCATATCCGCATCTTGAAGCGGACAATGCGATAATCGTATTCACGAGATAAAAAGATATCGCAATACCGAATTTTTCTAAAATGGCAATATTGGAAATATTTCTAAAATGGCAATAAATGGAATGAGAACAAAATGGAATTTTGTTCCCATTCAGGATAATAGCTATTTGTTTACAAGGTTTATTATTGTTTTAAATATATTTTTTCATCAGCGGTGAAAGTTTGATTAAAAAATTATAATTATTATTCGAAATGAATTGCGAATCGGATTTCGTGACGTAACGATGTGCGTGTATCACTTTCGAGCAACGAGATCAAGAATTTTAATTTATTGTTTATGGCTGTTGAGCACACATGCACAGCCGGCATAGTTATCGATGCTTAGAATATAGAATAAATCACTTACTACTTTAATATTGTATAAGATAACATTTGAAAATAATTTATAAGTAAAAAAAATTGTTATTTTGAAAAGGTTTCGTTCAATGTTAGAAAAAGAGGAAAATAATGTTTGTTGAAAAATATTTGATAAATATTCGTAATTGTAACTCCTGTCAGAATCGAACCAATTTTTAGTGTTTGTTTGGGTTCGTTTGTTTGTTTGGGTTCGGGTGATATATTAATTCTTTTATTTTTATGTGAAAACATATGAGAATTTTTATTTGTTTATATCAAAGTTTGAAACGCTCAACTTTTCTATTTAAAAAAATACATTTTATCAATTCGGTTTCATTCCACGTATATAATTAGGCAGAATAATAATTAGAAAAATCATATTCAGTTCCTGCATTATTGTTTAAGAAATTGAAGTTTATTTCACAGTGAATTAAATACTGTTGATACGTTAATGAATTGTAAAAATTCAGATTGGTTTAGAAATAAGTAATTCAACAGCTTAATGAGTCGCCTTCTGCGAGAGCAAAATTTACATCGAGTTGTAACAAAGTTATTTAACACCTTAACGACTCACTTTCTAGTGTGAAACACTGTATATTTTATTACCACAACAAAGACGATGTACTGGAGTATCGCAGCGATACTGTGCGAAGAATCACGACGAGACATAGTAAAATTTCAATCCATTCCTTCCCACCTGCTGAGGAAGTGTAGTTGGAAAATAAACACGAGGATCAATTAGTCTCGGTCGAACAACGAAAGTAAATATAGCTCGAGCGTCACGAAAGACTTCGTGCGAAAGTTCATCGTTTTCTGTACTACCCAGGAATGAAGAACAGAAGTTGGGTTAGATCGAAGTAATAAGGGTTTTTGTTTGGGTTTGTTTGGGTCGATGTTGGAATGAATAGCAGAAGTTGGGTTGGGTCGAAGTAATAAGGGTGTAATAGGGAAGCTCCAATGGGAAAGAGAAGTGGACTAGGGAATGCTAGGGAAAAGTTCAATTTCGAAGAAAAGTGGAATAGGGAGTAATAGGGAAGGGAAATGGGCAAGAGAGTGATGGAAAAGGGTAGAATTGACAAAGAAAGTGGGCTAGAGGATGATAGAGTTCGGTTTGGAAGAGAAGAAGGCTAGGGAATAATAGGGAATGTCTTAATTGGTTGAAAGAGAAGACTGGGTCGTGATAAGAAAAGGTTATGTAAGGAACAGGGCTGGGCTAGGGCGAGATAAGGAAGGATCCAGTAGAAAAGAGAAGTGGGCAAGGTAGTGATGGAAAATGGTCGAGTGGAGAAGGAAAGTGGGCTGGATAGGGAATGATGGAGGAGCAGTTGGAATCGGAAGTGGGCTAGGGAATGGTTGGAGGAGGGCTCAATTGGTAAGGAAGTAGGCTAGGGAATGATAGGGAAAACTACAATTGGAATATCCATCACTTGCTCCAAGCAAATTCGATTCACTGTTCATCAGTACCGTCAAAAAGAATATTCCAGTTGATTGGTGATGAGAAAATCCCAATTGGAAAGTCCTCCAAAATTCACAAATTCAAACGCCAGTTCAGTCCTTTCTGGAAATACTTTTCGGGCTCGTAATTCTGTTATTGGGTAGCTGTATAGAATCGGGTTGCCGAGTAAACATTCTCCTCTGCGCACATACGTGTGCTACATACTTTGCCAAATAGCGTATCACATTTCGGGATCCTCCGGGTGAACCACCCATTTTCAAATGTCGAAATACATGCGCCACTTCATTCCACCGGTTACCAGTTAACCCGTTCTGTTGAAACGCCCGACACAACACGTTCGTGCGCTGCTTTATACGGGTATGCGCAATTATACAGTGTATCCAGGAACATCAACGCATACCGGTTGGATGCCAACGAAAGGGCGGAACTGGAATCGTTTTGCGTGTTTCAGAGCGGCATCAACGCTGCTCCTAGAATCCTCATCGTTTTATCGTACCTACCGTGTGTCTGAGAAAAGCGTGTCCCGGATAACTCGAAACTTATTTTAAAGGAACCATCGAAAAAAGAATATATAAACATTTGGCACAAGTGAGTTTGTTTGTAAAAATGGTTTTCGGACAAAAAATATTTGTCCCTGACCAAACTGAAGCGAGAACCGACGTTTTCTGTACAATATTTGTGGAACCCCAGCGTTTTATTCAGCCGTACACGCTCTTACCAGACAGAATCTGTAACCAGTTGTAAAACCTTTGACGAACGATTTTAGAAAATGTTTTCGGTTTCAACTGTATTCCAAGGGTCAACTTGACCCAACGTGATGCGTAGAATCGACATGAACAATCATCCGGTCCCCAAAATCAATATTTTCGAAAAACACGGTGTCCTATTTGAAAACAGGCAAATGCGTTTTCCATTTGTTCACGCGTACCCAGGTACAGAGGTATGTGTACATGGAAATAAACGAACGGGTCGCGAGCTATGACCGTCCCGCGATTGCGGCTTAACGCACTGCCGCATCCGGCGATCTTGCTAATTCCCGGCCGCGAAGTCCAGCGCACCGCAAACCTAGCTCGAATGCCCCCTATCCGGTTAGCGCACGTATACGCGTAAGTACACCCGCTCCCGCACTCAAAGGCGAAAGCCAGGTGTACAATTAGCCAGCGTTAGCACGGCTAAATTAGCCGCTTCAATTATACGTGTTTATCATCTTCAACGACTCTCACCAAACTTGATTACAGGCCTAAGAGTCCGGATAATCGTCCAAGAATTATAACTACAGCACGGAGTAATTCCAAATTCCTTAGAAACCCGATGAGATGCCAATCGCAAATGCCTCACGATTACTACCACTCATTATTACTGTCGATGAAAACGAAACGACATTTCCAGCTATTTGAAGGGTTGGAGTGGAAGCATTTTCTTTTGCATCCATTTTTCTATTTATTTATGCTTTTATTATTTTTCTTTTTTTTACTTATTTTGTACTTATTTTTGTTTGGGTTTTCTGGTTTGAGTAAATTAACGAAAAAACGATCGGTTTTTACTGAATTAATTACGTTATTTACTTTTTTAAATGTTTGTAGTATTGAGATAATAAAAAAAAATTAGGGAACAATTTGAGTTTTCCTTTTCAAAAATTGAGGCATTGAGAAAAATCTAATAAAATTAATTCGTACTTAGTGACGGCAGATTTTGTTGCAATTGTTGAACGAATAATTGTTTATATATTACAGCGAATGAATATATTGTTAATATAAAGTAGTACAATTATTTTGTTATTAATATCAAATAAAGTGAATGATTAAACAATGAAAAATAAAAATTAAATTTAATAATAATTAAAAATATGGATTATCGAAATAATAATAATAATCATTTTTATCTCGAAACCAAGTAATAAACTTTTTTACCTACCCAACAGCAGTTCCACGTTACGTGACCACTAAACTGTAAAAATTAATTAATGAATTTGCATTGATGAACAAAGTGTAATTAAGGTGATTACACTTTCTGTAATTATGTTTAATGACCTCAAGGTGATTAAGGTCATTATACACTGCAACTTAAATTGAACCGTAATTGAACAAGTACAAATTTTGTTAACTCGATTAATCTTCATTTTCTTGCTTTCCATTCGCTCGCTTTATCCATTCGTTTCGTCCGTAATGTGATTACCCGCAAATTGGAAAACCGAAAGCAACACGATTCGTCGGATTCTCCCAGCCCATTCCCAGTATCATTATCAAATTGTACAACCCAAGGTGGGTTCTACGCTTGGCTTTCAAATTAGTCATAAAGTGACTCCTCCTTCTCTGAGTAATCTTATGATATCACGCCATTTTGTTTTTTTTTTACAATCTCACCTTGATAACTTTCGAGAACAGTTATAAACCCAAACAAACCCAAAGTGGTAGCATCTGGTTGTTTTGGGTATCAAAATAATTAAAAACAAATATTTTTTACATTTTATTATAAATAAATTAGGTGAAGTTAAGTTATAAATTCCCTTTTAATGTCCCTTCTTAACTGTTTTTTTGTTTTCATTAATTATTATCAGAGATCGTATTTAATCGACAAAAAAATAATATTTTTTGCTGACGATAAATAAAAAGTCAACCTTCAGCCAACATTATTTATTCAAAGTTTAAACTGACTTTAATAATATTTTTAGGCAATTTATTTTTTATCTATTTTTTGTTTACATTAATTATTTAACTCGGACCAACCAAGGTGAAAGTCAAGTTGAATTTTGATCTTTTTTTATTAGAAAATCCATCACGAAATTGATTATAACTTTAAAAATAATTGATATCTTTTAACGGAAATTTATACACAACTTTGTTTATTTAAATGTAAATAAATGTTTTAACGTTTTTTCAATAATTTCACTTATTCCTTCAAAATGAGTTTATTGTTTAAACAACCGCTATTTTATCGTCGTCCAAATATCCAAACCTCTGTGATGTTACAGTTGAAAAAATTTGCATTCGTGTTTAATGTTTTCACTTTTACGAAACGCATAACCCAAGTTCAGAAATATTGTCTTCAGAAATCGATTATTATTTAAAGAGCCATGAAACATGACGATACGGTCGGTCAAGTTTTTCTTTCGACGAGCCTTGAGCAACGTGAAATTGTAACGCACTCAATTGTGCCGGGTGTCTCGTTCGAGTGCACACACGCGACAAACATAACATATAGGTTCGACTAAAGCGATCGTCTAATGGAATATCGATCTTGGAGCTCGTTTGCGACGAGTTCGTTTCGTCTTGAGTACATTTGAGTTCGGACTATACGTAAGACCACATTATATATAACGATTATAAAAAAAAAAAAAAAAAAAAAGTGTACGACCTTGCGACAAAAAAAAAGTGTACGACCACGTTTCAGTTAAGCAATAAATTGTCAAAAAGTCTAATCTATTTTTTTTTTCGACTCAACAAAATCCCAAACAAAATTCGAGAAAAAAAAAAGAAACGACAGGACGAAATTTGAGTTATCGAATTTATCGAATTTCAGGAACGAATTAATTTCGATGCAGGACTCGAGGAAGGTAAAATTTATTCTTTCGTTGTTCAATAAATTTTCCTGTTTGAAATATAAAAAAAAAAAAACTTTTTTTTTTTTTTAATCAATCGCGTACGCCCCTATTGATGGGTTTCTTCGTGCGGTCGCTTTTTAGAGCCAATAATCGTCCGCACTGCGAACTGGACGAGTCCAATATAAACGAGTGGACTAATCGATCTCTCGATTCAACAGAGTTTGAATTGAGTTTACACATACAATATTTATAGCCCTCCTCAGAAACGTGCACCACTTTTCTCTCTCTCTCTCTCTTTCTTTCAAGCCTGTAAACGCGCAAAAGTCTGACACTCGAGCCTTCTATTGACGCAGCGGTATAATCTTCCGTCTCTATATTTTCTTCGGCGTATTGTACGCGCGTTACGACGTACGAGTAATCATCATCGCCAGTGGCGAACGACATTACGGCCACGGACTCCGTATGCAATTGTAAATTGTATACGACCTATAGCTCTAACCGTGACCAAATTTCTAGCGCTCTTCGGCTATTGCGAATCCTGGCATCGTTCAGCCTCGTGATGAGAGCAGAATACATTTTATGGCCGAACATTCTAGTCGAGGACTTCTTGATTGTAAATCTCTCATAGGGTCACGTGTTTTATGTTCATCGTTGTGTCGATTATTTTATTTCTCAATGAAAATTACGTTCGGAAATTCAAAATTTCATTGGAGACACTTAGAAGGCGGTATTAAGAATTTTGATAATTTCGATCATTTTCAAATGAAGTTTCTGACCAGAGATTTTCAT
>JAPYZI010004612.1:0-24197 GCA_030523105.1 Ophioninae sp. A BG-2022a
AAAAAAAAAAAAAACAAACAAAACAGCGACAAAATTACCGTCATCAACTGCAACCACGTCACCACAAACACGTCGTCATAGAAACGCAAAAAAAAAAAAGTAAAATAAGAGTTAAAAATAAAACAAAAAACGATCGGCCAGAAGCGAAAAAAAAATCGAAAAATTCATTAGACGAGAGAAACAAAAAAAAAAAAAATGAAAATTTCGAGCGGCGACAAAAGTAATGAGAAAAAAAAACATCACCAACATCATCACAACAATGCGTGCGAAACTACTCCGCAACTCCGCCTCTGCAATGTTAACGCTGTAGGACCTCCTAAATCTACCGCCACTATCGACCAACTGCCACGCAACCTACATACCTAAATCTACCACTTAGGACGATTGTCATGAACGTAGAGATGAGAGACGAGCAAATACAGGCAATACGGCAATAGGACTCGCTAGCTCTTCCAGTCAGTACCCCCATCTCTATATGCATATATATATATATATGTGTGTGTGTGTGTATATATATATATCTATATATTAACAAATATATAAAATATATAATATTTTATATGTATATAAATTATATTTGAATTAAATATAATCATATATAATATATTAATATATTATATTATATATTTCAATGATATATATTTATATATATATATATATATGTGTGAATAATTTATATGTAATTGTGCATATGTGTGTATTCATATACAGAGTGACGATTGTGAAGTAGCCAAGTGGATTTTTTAATTAGCATTGGCAGAAATTTTGCGATCGAAAAATTCTTGTATTTTTTGTTTGTTTAATGTTTACACTTGGCTTCAACATTTTTCGAACGAATTAAAAAAATATCGGGTGTATTTTAGAAGACTACTCTTGACTGTGTAAAAAATTATGGGGCTGCAGCAAAACGAATCGAAATTTATCGCTTGTTTTTGCGATTTAAAACGGATGATAAATTTTGTTTGTGTTTGTTTGGGAAATATTAATTATTATATTGTTAATATTAATAATCGCTGGAGTATTTCGTTTCTCGATATTTTTTTCGATCGCGAAATCTCAGCGGAATTATGAAAAATCTTTGGCCAATTCGCGATTGTCGCCCGGTATATATTTTCAGACATGCGCATGCATATAAAGTATACAGGGTGGTCCATTCGAAATGTCATCATCGGATGAGAGTCGTCTCCTTCTGAGATACGATAAATTATTGTCAAGGTCACGCCAAGGTCAAGCAAAGATTACCAAGTATTTTTCGAGCGACGATACACTTGTTTTTTTCAACATATCTGAAACACAATTCGTGAGCTTAGAGAAAATGTCTTTGGAAATGTTTCATCGTCGAACTTTCGTATTAACATTTTTTTTTATTACATTTTTCGTTTTCAATATTATTTGGACAAAGTCCTTAAGTCCGAAAAACCAGTCTGTGGGAATCTCCGGTTAAAATTTTCGGTTCTGACCTTCGCGTGACCTTGAGATTAAAAAAATGGAATTCGAACTCGAGAACATCTTTTCTGTCGCATAATCAAACAACTCTCGTAACATTTTTTTTTCATTACGACGAGTAAGTGCTTAACACTTTCGCTTCTGGTACTCGAAGTGGACCACCTTTTAAATTATATGTATTTTGTTATATTTATATTAATATACATACATAGATACATGTATATAAATATACATATATATATATATATATATATATATGCCACTCTTTTTTTTCGGCGGTAATTAGGGAGTAAATAGATCCTTTGCGTGCACCACGTATGCTGTTCTCCAACCTCCCTCGTATCTCGTAGCTCAGCAGCCTTTTTCTCTTTGTCGCCCTACAATCCGATTTTTTTTTGTTTGTTTTCATTTGCCGCGGTCGAGGTTAAAGTTGACGACGAATGAACGGAAATTTTGTTCCTATCAGATGGGATGAAAAGTAAGAATTTTGTTTGCTTTCTTTTTTCGTGATGGCAATGTCAATAAAACGAGGAAAAGATTAATCAAATAAAATTTACGTTGATATATACAGTTACATATATTCGAGATATAAGAAAAGTAATTATATATATAATAATAATATTTACGATGTTGGTTGTGTTGGTAATAAATACCAATTTATTATTTTTATTATTATTATTAGTATTATTATTGTATCAAATATTATATATGATATAATTATGTACATTTCATATTATATTTATATATATATATATTCTTTTTAATTATTTTTCATATATTTAATTTCTGTTCTATATATATATATATTAGCCTGAATTAATTTCTCACTTGCTTAATGTACGTACATATTACAAATATTGGTACCTTTTTTAGGGTTGTTCGTATTTTCATATTGACTCTCTCTCTCTCCCTCTCTATTTCTGTCTTTCGTTATTCCTCATCCAGTTATTTTTTCTACAATTTGATTATTTATAAATAATTCCTTGACTTTCTCACAGATACATATATGAATTACGTTTTTTCACTTTTTGTATTCCAACATTTAATTGTATTTCAATTCCTTGTATTCAAATATCTTCCTGAGTCAAATTTTTTTTCTTTCCTCATTTTTTGTCGTTTTTGTTCCGTTTCCTTTGTTAATAATGAATTGTTACGTAACCTTCTTAAAGATTTTTTATTAGGTCCCGTTTCGTCCCACCGACACCATTTTCCTTCAATTATGATTTTTTGATGTCCTGATTTTATTTATTCTCTTTGCCATCTCGTAAGCTCCGCCGTTGCCTCGTAATGTAATATGTTATTACATTTTTTCAATGCTGATTTTATTCGAATATAATATACAATATTATATTAATCAATTAATTAATAATTTTCTAATATTTATAATTAATATTTATTATACGAATTAATTATTGATTTATGAAAATAATTTTATTTTAATATAATATTGTATATTCAATTTTTAAAAGCAATTTCGCGTTTCCGTTTTAGTTATTGGAAAGGCAATGACAACTTTTAGCAACAATATCGTTCATTCGAGGATAAACTTTGACCTCTCCTGTTGGCTTCTACCTCATAATTTCGATTGCTTACACTGTGATGTTGATGATGATGATGATGATGATGATGATGATGATGATGATTGTACTAGAAGGGCCCATAAAATGATAATAGACTCACTCGATCGCAATGACGATGGGTATAATCATTAAACGTTACGAAGATCGATTTAATCAATAATTATTGTCGCCTTTACAATTATTATAGGGTTCTTTATTTTTTAATTTATTAAAGATGTCTCCTGAAGTTATCAATCATCAATTTTTTAAGACCAATTTATTGTATTGTTGTCGTTGTTTTTTTTTTTTAATCCGATCGTTTTTTACTTCTGCTCATTGTCATCGTCACTGGTCATCTCACGTTGTCCTATTCCTGGACTGTCGATGGTACAATCTTTTGAATTGAAAAAAAAAAATTATTCAATTTTTTTTTCTCTATCTCTCTTTGTCTCTCGCGAATCCGAATTCGTCGAATCGATTTGACTCGACATATCACTCTGATCGATAATTTCTTCCTACTGACTTTTCGGTAATAAAATCAAAACAAAATTTTTGTTTGTTCATTTATTATTCCAAAAAATAAATTAAACGACAAAAAAAAACGATTTTCTCGCGTTTACAATGACAAATACTACGACCTTTTTTGATAAACATGAAAAATAATCTATTAATTAATCCCAGTTTTGCAATCGACAGATCCTGGAAAATAGACATTCTTTTGCGAAAATATTTTTCCTCGTTTGGCTGTACAGTGAAAAATATTTATACCTTTTTTATTGATGCGATCTTATCAGTAATGGCCTTTTTTCGTAGCGATAAAAAAAATTGGAAATAAATTGAGCAACTGGGATTAATTATCATATTGTCATTATTTATATATTTCTTCGCGGCTACGATAATTGGAAAATCAAATTTTTCCCTACATTTGAATAAGATATTTAATCCCCTTTCTAATTTTATAGAAAAATATGTTGATAAAATTCATAATTAATTGATGAATATCGATTTCGTAAAATCTTCGATTTTAAATCTTTGGTAAAAATTGGATTTTTCAATTTCACGAAGCATTTATAGAGGACAGTGGCTAACGCTTTTAACGCGTGTCTCCAGCATGCCTGGTTAGGAATTCTCTAAACAGCCAATTTTTCAATTATAAATAAAGAAAAATTATTAAGCGATCGGGCATGCGCAGCGATTTTTATTTTCTTGTCATTGGGAAGAGTAGATTTCGCACTATAATCGGCGTTCGGGAATTCGCGTTAATTAATCATATATAAGGGTGCTTCGTTTTTTATTGTTCTGAAAATACTTCTGTCGATGTTGGAATTATATGGTATTTTTTGTCAATTATTTAAAAAAAAAACAAATACATTTTTTTCCGCCAAAAAAGTTCTGAAAAAACGAGTTCTTTAAATTTTCAAATAAACAATAATGAAAATTAAGTCCAATGGGATATAAAAAATATTATGAACATGTTGATAACAATTTCTTTTCATAAATAACGTCTTGAAATTCTTTTTGTAACTTTTTGTCTACTTTTTCAAATTTTTCCACTGAACACAACGGGAAAAAAAATATATATATTCGAAAAAGTTGATAAATAGTTTCTCTCTATTTAAAACGACCTGGCGATTTTTTTTTCTGAGTTTTGCAAAATAAAGAACGTTCCTAAAAAATGATGTGCAAAAAAATGAGTAATTTCGAAAATGAGGCACCCTGGCGAATAAAATTAATAATCATAGACTAGAATATTTGTAGCGTGCCGTTTGCCTTTGCAAAGAAATCTCCTTTCTACCTTCGATGTTTCTTGGAAAGCAAAACAACTCTCGAACGTCGTCGAAAAAATTAAAAATTTAGAAAATTCATTCTTCTGAGGGTAGAACGTGTCATCCTGTATTTTTATTTAATTTTTCGTTTTTTATTTGCCAGCCTTAAACAAATCGTAAAACAGATCTTTAAAAAAAAAAGAAAATAGCTAAACTTTCATAGAGCTGAAAATATTGTCTACACATATCGAAGCCTAGAAAACCTAGCAGTAATAGTTTTATTTTCCAGGTATATCTGTCAAATAAAACTATTATTATTACTATTATATAAAACTATTTTTCGTCGTTCGACCATTTTTTTTTTTCATTCTTCAACCTCATTTTCAATTCTGGCAACTATTCGTCAAATTCGTCAGCCCATAAGTATTTGACACAATCAATTTTCACTTTGAATTTTTATTTTCAGAACAATTATTTTACGATTGTTTTTGAATCGTCAGTCAATTAATTTTCTGATATCTTCGACTGTCACTTTTTTCCTCTCGTACTTGAATTCATCGTTGCTTTCTTCAGCCAATAAACTTTTTCGCCGATTTTCCACTATGCTGTTTTCTTCTCAAATTCTCAATCCACTCGAGGACGTATGTCATCGAAATCACTTTTTTTTAATTTAATTTTGGCCGTGTCACAAAAGACAACATTTTCATTACATAATCTTTGCTTATTAAATAAATGTATCCATAATAATATTTCATTGTTATCAAATCAATCTAATTTTACGATAAATAAATTCTCATCAATAAATAGATTAGGAAAAAAAATATTTTCATATTTCAAATGTGAGATTGATCGAAAATCCCTTAAAAATCTAGTTTTCTACATCTTTTTGTGTAATACAAAAAATGTTCTATATTTTATTACATTTACGATGTTTTTTTCTGCTTCCTTGGAAATCGACATAATTCATAAGTTTCTGAAAAATCCATAAATTTCATATAAAATGCAATAATTTCATAAAGAAAATGTTATGTTTGTTTTTATTAAATAAATATAATTTTATGATAAATTCATTCTCATACATAAATTAGATAGAAAAAGTATGTTTTCATATGTTGAATGCGAAATTAAAAAAAAAACATATTTATTTCTTTTGAATTACATTTTTTCTATAATATGAAAATTGTATCATAAAGTTAATGATATTTTTTTTATCTCCGGAAATCGACAGAAGTCATACGTTTGTATAAAAAGTAAATTATTCGTAATACTCATATTTTTTTTTTAAGGATCGCTATTGCAAGTTTCTATCCTTATATATGAGAACCAAATACATTCGAACTTTTCTTTAATTTAAAAATGTCAAAATATCGTAGTAGCAGAAAAGCTTTTTTAATTGGACATTCATCGATTTTGATTTTATACCAAAATCAATTCGATGCTTTAATTTTTTGTATTAAAAAAAAAAAAACAATATAAAAAAACTCACGAAGACCGGAAGTGTCGAAGCCTCGAAACACGTCCTGGAGTGGTGCACATCCCAAACGTCATTATCAGCTGCAATTCCAATCACCATTTTCACGCTGTCAGTCGAAAAATTATTTACGTTTTCCCAAACTTCAATTTTTCACAATCTTCGCTATCGCAAAAAAATCCCTAGACAAGCAAAAAAAAAAAAGAAACCCCAAGACAAGATCATACCATTTCGACGTAATCACGAAGACGTACACGTACGTACATCTATTTGCTCCCTAAAAATCACCGCATAGTTTTGACATTTTTTCAAAACCAAAAATTTACGGTTGGGTTAATTAGCGTTATAATTATTGTTATCATTATCATCACCGATTCGGTTATTTTCTGTGAATGTAATCGTTGTGTTACAACATTATCTCTCCCCGAATCTCTTTCCCTGCTGCCGGACCCGAAGGAGGAAAAAAGGTGACGAGTTTCGGAGCACCTAATCCACTATATTGCTCACACGAAAAATTGTTATGAAAAAAAAAGAAGACGTTTCACGTAAACGATAACGTTTGACATCCGAGAACGAAAATAATTGATAAAAAAAAAAAAACAAGAAACCAAAGGAAAAAAAATATCCACTCACTGCCATCACTGACATCCCTGAAATCACCCCCTCACGGCCCGGAAAAAAAATGAAAGCACTGGAATGAGCATGGCATGCATCCCTGCCTGCAATTTTTCGCCATCAATAAGTGTACATATGTCATTGAAGCCTCCCATTTGATAGTCAATGTTGTCATGTGGCTGTTGCACGTCAATGTACAGGCAGTTCATCGAGAATTCTCCGATCATCAACTTAGACCAAATTTGGATGCCCCAGTTTGGATTACTAAGAATATTTTGAGGTCCAATTGTGAAATACTTGGCAAGTTCAATCTGATTAACAATTTTCTGGTCATCAACTGAGACCGAAGTTGATGCACCCTCTTGAATTACTTGGAATACTTTGAAACCCAACTTTGAGTACTTCGAGAGTCCAAGACGAATCCGGAATTCTCCGATCGTCTACTTAAGCCCATGGTGATCGACCAACATCTATTCCTTAGAATAGTTGGAAACCGGACTTAGAATATTTAACAATTCGAAGTCTAAGTCTGACCAGTAAAAAAATAAATAAATCATTTACGACGTGTATTTAAAGCACTTCGATAGTCCAAATCTAAATCCGGGATTAACCGGTTATGAACTGAGACCTAAATTGATGCATCAACTTGGATTATTCAAAGATCCGACTTGAGAAAATTTGGCAAATTCAAGTATCCTAAGTCGGGTCTTCGAGTATTCGGGTTTCCAAGTATTTTAAGTGAGCCCCTAAGCAAGTATAATCAGTGATTCTGGGATCACCAACTTAGAGCCAAATTGATGCGGGAACATGGGTTTAACGCTTGAAGACTCATTGTACTTAGGGAGTCCAAGTCCAAGTCTGGGATTTCGAGTCATCAACTTAGACCTAAGTCGATACGCCGAACGAAAATTATTTAGAAACTATTTGGTGGCCCAACTGAGAATACTCAGGTAGTCCAAGTCTGATCTGGAATTCTCGATGATCGGCACTGCCAATAGCCATTGACGCTGACTAACCGACTTGTGTCCACCGTAGACCTAGAAAAAGCCGAGTACCAGGTCTAAGTCTGCTGCGCGAGGTACTTAACCCGGACCGTCCGGACTCGTCACGAGGACGTCCACTGGGTAAGATCTCGCGTGCTGCCGACGGGAGATTCGTGATCGCCGACTCGTTGATGAGTTCGGTAAACAACAGCATAACGGACGCGTCAAGCAGTGACGACGGTGGCTTCCTGCCAAAGAATTCTCGTCTCAAGTCATCATGGAGACGTCCGCTGGTCGGTACGAGTCAACTCAGTTTGAGATCGGAGGGTAGCGGCGTTTCCGTTGGAATCAATCAGCCGGGGGTCTGCAGCGTCATTGATCCCGGTAGCAACCAACCGATCTGCGCAATCGCATCGCCCCGATTCCTGGCAAGTTCACCAAGCTGCGGAGTTCAAGTACCATGGACCCCGGTATACTTCAGCGATCTTAGCTCGGTCCGACAGCCATCATCAGTCGAGAGATCGTTTCCAACACCTTCCGGGTACCTACAGTTGGTCCACCAACGCTACAGCCAAGAGCTGCCCTCGCTGAAAGCTATTCACGCAGAGTCGAGAAGATTCGTTCCGGTTCAACCCCTGGCGACCTCATCGCCACCACAATCCGCCGGAAGACCCAGGGCTAGATTGCCACCTAGACACGCAAGACACGCCAGGTCCGCACCGGAATTGGCAGCTTCTCCAGATCTGGAAACTTCACCGGAGAGCCGTTCCAGCAGCTCTGGATTCGGGAGCAAGAATACGTCCCAGCAGAATCAAAGTTCCAGAAGTGGGAGTACCGTTGCTGAATGGAGACCCCCTCCCTACAGACCGCCGCCTCCACCGCTCGTTGGAAGATGGCTGGAACTGCAGGAACCGCCAGCCATTAAGATTCCCGTCACTATAGCTGATAACAACGCTAACAATATCAACAACAACGCGGCTATTGATGCTGGCAGCGTTGATGGCCACTACGAGTTTGATCCGGTATCGGGTACCCCAACGCCAACTTCGGCTTCCACCCCAACCAGAGAGGAACGGCCGCCAATACATCAAATTAACTCCGTAAATCCCCACGTACCCCAGATTCATCAGGTCCACACGATGCAGCATCATCATCATCAGCCCTCATCAAGATACAGCAGGGACAACATCGAGGCTAGAGTCCAAGCGATGAAGGCGGAATTCCATCAGTTTAGGCAACGACAGGCGCGCAGGAGACAGAGTGCCCAGCTGGAAAGTGCCTGCTAGCGAAAAAGGAATGCTAGGAACGGTGAGAAGAAGCGAGAAAAGGGTCGAGATGCTTTGATTCGGCTGTAGAACGTGCCTATCATACCGAGGGTCGGAAAACATACGAATCTATTGGTGATCAATCGAAGCCTGCAGCATTGATTGTCATCTAGCTGGTAATCGGAATCTTGATCAAGTGATTCTTGATTGGTTGTTTCAAAATTTTTGCTGCCGTAATCAAATGGTTTATTTGATTGGTTGATGAATCAAATGCACCAACCGGCTGTAGCCTCATACATCGCGATCTAGGTTGTAATCAAAATCTTAATCAAGCTTTTCTCGACTGTTTTCTTAAAATTGTGGTAGCCACGTTTAAACGCCATATTTGATTATACGATCAAAATCTACAATCTGCTGAAACCTTCACAAATCGTTGAGTAACTTGTGATCAAGATTTTGATAAAGCGTTCCTTCATTGGATATCTTAAAATGTTGGCTGCTGCAATCAAACGCTGGCTACCAGTAATCAATAAACTTTTGATTACTGGATCAATCAAATACCACGCCAAGATTGTCGCAGCTTTCATCAGCCATAATTACGCTCGTGATTAAGTGCTTCTTGATTGAATATTATGGAATTGCGACTACCACAATAAAATATCACTTTTTATTAGTGTGCGAATCAAATACGACGGTCTACCGCAGTTTTCATCAATTATAATCAAGCTCGTGATCAAAATCTTGATCAAGTGTTTCTCGAGTGCATATCTTGTCACTGTGACCGTTACAATTAAATAGCACATTTGATTAATAAAAGAACATCAAATACTACAGCCTGCCACAAATTTCATCAATCATAATCAAGCGCGTGATCAAGATCTTGATCGAGTATTTCTTGATTGGATTTCTTGCTTTTTCGGACGCCACAATCATACAAATCATTTGATCAGCCGGTAAATCAAATGTCACAGCCTTCACAGATTGCGATTTAGCTTGTGATCAGAAAATCTTAATCAAGGGTTTCTTGATTCCAGCAGTTATCGTTGTGCCCTCATTCCTCCGAAAAACCCGCGCTCCCTCGCTATTTTCACGAGACGTGTGTTCATCGAGACGAGAAGACTTTTTATTTTGAAATTAATTTTGCGATCGGGAGATTTCTCGAACGCATTTCGGTCTGCGCTCGGAATTTCCTCGATCGCTCAAAGCTACTCCAAAGAACAAAAAATATAACAAACAAATAACAAACGAAAAAAAAAAATCGGAAAAAAACCAACGCGAAAAAAAATCAATGTGAATTTAATCACGTACATACATACATATGGGTATATATATATGTTATATAATATATACGTAATATATAATATATAATATATAATATATTGTATATTATATAATATAAAGTGCATATTATATATCATATTATATATACATATATATATGTACATGTATATATTTATATAAACACACAATATATATTGTAAGTAATAATTAAATAATTATGCGAAACAACGTAATTAAATGATGAGCAATGGACTCGAAACGTGATATTAGGCCGAAGCTTGCCTCGAGATTGCTTAAGGACTCACTCGTACTGCACTGCCTGTTTAGGGTTTCGCTAGCGACCCAACATATTATCGGCACAATAATTTTTCTTAAGTAACGTTAATAATCGAGAACGAAATAGGATTTAGCCATGGGAAGAGACCGTGATCAAGAGAGAGAGAGAGAGAGAGAGAGAGAGAGAGAGAGTGAGAAAGAAATAAATGGCGTGAAATAATGTGACGCGTTTTCGAAATTGGGAGCTCGCAAGTATTTCGAAATTTAAAAATCCCCGGTCTTTATATTCAGATTAAACAAAATTTTTATCTTTTTTAATAATTTTTATGAAAAATATTTTGTTCAGTTTAAATAAAAGTTAAATAGATGCCTTTTTTGGAACGTTTTATAAAAAAAAGAAAACATTTTTTTATATTCGAAAAATCTTCCGTGTATTGAAAATACTTGAAAAAAAAATTTTTTCAGGAGAAATTGAATAAAAATAAAATTGTACTTATTTAAGAATACTTTTTGAAAGTATTTCCAAACGAAAAATGTTCCTGATTCAAAAAAATACATTTTTCACACAAATAACATTCTTTTTTTTATTAATGAATTCTTTTTTACAAAGTGGCAAATATAAAAAAAAAAAATTATTAGTACTTCGAACATTTTTGCAACGTTGATGGTAATTTGTTTTCGATTTTTATAATTTTCTATTTATTTTTTTATTTTTTTCATTTTTCAATCACTTTCGTATACAAATTTTTTCCGAGACAAAGAGTGGGAAGTAAGAATGAGGAAAAACGAAGGTTTGAGGAAAGAAGAGAATAACGAGTATTCCGGCTCCCGATAAAGAAATCGTGACCTCCGGATCCAGGTCGAAAGCTCAATTTCTTTTTATCGACGTGGATCACGAGTCCGATCCATATTTCTAAGAAAAAGCGTCGATCCAACCGCCAGTTTTTTGAAAACTTTACACCGCTCTCGGGGCCAACGGAAAATTTTTCTGCGATTTTTTCATCGGCTACCGAGAACAATTCATCTGTGATCACGAGGAGGGAGTGAAAGGGGTGAGGAAGGATGAAAGGAAAAAAAGGAAAAAAATAGGAAAAGTCAAGAATCGGAGTCATAAAAAAAAGGAGATTTGAAAAAACATTTTGGCTATGTGGAAACTAAATTAATTTTGTTTAACTTAATTAATATTTTGTTTATTATTGAATGTATAATTAAATGTATTTATTATTACATTTTGTTTAATTTAATTATTTTTATCATTTTTCAATTCGACAATTTTTTCTTTCTTTTCCAAAGAAATTCGATTTCTACGAACTTTCTCAAAAAATCTTAGAAATCAATGTTACGAAATACTCGTATCGAAAATTCGAAAAAAAATATTCCTTCGAAAACTTGCAAGCTCGTCGACTTTGAATTCGTCGTGAAAGAGAGGAAACAAAAGCACGCATGAAAGAGAGAGAGGGGGAATAGAGAAAGAGAGACAGAGAGATACGATTGTGCTCTGAGGAAAAAAGAAAAAGGCATATGAAAAAAAAAAAAAAAAAAACGAAAAATGCAAACACCCACCTAATTCTCACCAAACGCATTGTACGAAATCATCACGAGGGGAGGATCGGGCAAAAACCCAAACGATTACCATCGCGGATTTTTCCAAAAAAAAAAAACAATAAAAAAATATATATATACATATATATATATATATATAAATTCCGCTGAAATGAGAGAGATAATTAAAAAACAAAAACAAATATCACGAACGGGCTCCCGATTCTCTTCGACATTTTACTTTTTTTATAGTACAAACATTTATAAATAAATATATACATACATATGCATATAAATATATATGTGTATGTATATATATGTATATATATCTGGGGACTTTTTAAAAACCAGTTACTCGAAAATATCTGTCAATATTGACATTAGACAAGAAATTTGGTCACAAAATTCGTATGTCAACGGTACCATTTTGGCAAATACAAATTTCTTTTCACCAAATAGTGGCTTGGAACCAATTTGACCTTGAATCAATATTAACTTCGGTTCCAAGGTCAAAAAGAATTTTTTTTTTTTTTTTAATAAATTTTAAGCTGGAAAAATGCAAACGTTGGGAAATCGTTGATTTATCGTCTCTGACTTTTGCATCCGGAATCTTCGTTCACTGATATTTTCGAGTGACCAGCTTCGATCGAGCCACCCGGTATATACGAATAAATAATTATTGAAATATACTAAAGGAGGCTGCGGAGGAGATAACACGATGAGTGAAATATAATATCTCCCTATTCTCGAATGCGACTACTTCGGCGAAAAAAAAAACATAAATCCAAAAAAAGTGAGATGGGATTTCGAAAAAAATAAAAAAAAAAAAAAAAAAAAAAAAAAAACGGCGAAGAAAAAGAATCACCGAGAGGACGATAATTCGATGTGAAAATCTGTACAATTTTGAGATCACGAGAAAAATTGCGACGACGAAAGAGTGTGTGCTTCGAGTGATTTTACAAATGCGTAATGAATTATTATTATTATTATCATTATTATCATTATTATTATTATTATTATTATTATTATTATTATTAATTATTATTATTAATTATTAATAAATTAATTAGTTATTAAATAATGTAAAACACGTATGTAAACTCGTAACAAAAACACACGACGAAAGAGGGGCGAAGATGAGGAAGAGGAAAAATATGGAGGTGACACAAAGAGTACCAATATTCTAAAGTAATTCTAATAATTGAATTAATAATTTCGTAATTAATTGATATGGGTAAATCGTAAACGATCGTAGACCGTAGCGTATTAATCAACGACGACGAAACGAGATAGGGGCGAAAGAATATGTTCGGAGAAAGAGAGAGAGAGAGAGAGAGAGAGAGAGAGAGAGAGAGCGATGACGATGTGTTTTTAATATGGAAACCGGCCGCAGTCGGTCATTGCTGTTGTATCATATTAATTATTAAAAGCATAGTTAACAATTAATATATCGAAGTATTAATAAATAAAGAAATAAATAAATTAAAGAATCGCCTGTGTACGTGTCTGACCTTTGATCTGTCAATATCAGTTGTGACTTGACAATCGAAAGCTGTCAATTGTGACATGCCAGTCCGGAGCTGTCAATATTCACCTGTCAATCGGCGGCAGTCAATTGCGACCTGTCTTTCAAGAGCTGTCAATTTTCACCTGTCAATTACGAACTGTCAATTGTGACCTACGGATTTTAACCTGTCACTTGCCAATTTAGATTTTATCCGTGACATGGAACCCAAACAAACCCAATGAAATTTTGACATTTTCAGCTTCGTCCAAACTCTCACATTCGGTAATTCCGTTCGGAAAATTCAAGTGAAATATTTCGTCGGCGAGAAGTCACAGTGACGCTTAAAATTGGTTTAAACATTTTTTTTTTTTTTTCAATGGCGCTTAAACAACTTCGGTAGATTGAGTGTCATTTTTGAATGACATCAGTCACTGAAAATCCGAGTGTCGCAACGATCCGCTTGCGAAATCAGACGCGAGATTCACACCGCAATTCGAGGAGATTCTTTGATTACCGAGAATTAGGTGTAATTCCAGCGTTTCGCGATTTCTGACGAGACGCATATCAAATCCTGGTCCGCCCATACCAATTTCGTTAACACGATCGACCATCAGCCTCGACTCGCACGGTAAAACAGTTTTGCTTGAATCGAAAAATTAAAAACATTCCTATTTGAGTGAAATTTGAATTTTGCCAAAAAAGGGAGTCGAACGGAATTTTTATTAAGCAGCAATTTTAATTAGAAGCGTTATTATTATTATTTTTTTTCAAAAATTTCAGTTGTGTAAAAAATTAAAGTAACCAGGAAATTAATTCGCGCGGTAAAATAATTAAAAAAAATAAAAACGAAAAATTAAGGTGAAAAAAAGTAAATTAAATTAAAAAAACGAGTAATTTTAACAAAAAATTGCATATAATAAAAGTTGGATTGAATCTAATTGTCAAATGAGAGAAAAAGAAAATAAAAACAAAAAATATAAATCAAATTAATCGAAAAATAAAAAATGTTAAATAAAAGAAAACAAAAAATTGAAGTAAAACTAAATGAAACATCAAGTTTAACGAAATATTATTGAAACAGAAACTAATTGTAAATCAAGAAGAAAAAAAAACATTGGAATTCGTCGAACATTTTGATTGAGGAAGAACCTTTATTAGCCCAATTATGCGAATAAATAAAAAAAGGCGGACGATTCAAACGCATCCCATGTAAGTAATTCGATCTATTCGATCTTGCGAGTATCGTGTTACCGGACACGTATTTCTCAAGGACTTTCTTCGAGCAGTGGACACATCGTGGCCTCGATCTACGTTTACGAGCCCTCATTACGAATTGTGTGCATCTTGGCCAACCGTCAATAAATCAGGAATCATGCAATATTCCATAAAACGATTATCCGAGATTTTCATTCTCCTCGTATCTCAAAGGGATGATTTTTGTTGTGAAATTCCACGAAGCATGTCAGTTTCGCCTCCTGAAAATTTCTCATCATTTATTAAGAAAGGTAAGAGATGACGCTCGATCGTTAATACAATAAATGTTTATATATTATATAAATTATATTTAATATAATAATTATAATAAGCATATATAATATAATAATATATAATATATTAATTATTTAATACAATAAATGTTCAATGTTACAATAATTATGGTTTAAAACAAAAATTCGTTTTTTTCCTTTTTGTAACAATTGTAACCCAAAGCTATTAAATAATAATGGTTCATTATAAATTATATATTATTTTATATAATTATCGGTACATATAATTTCACAATAGTTTTATTTATACATTTATTTCTATAATCAAATAAATACGAAACAATAATAAATGACAATTATATGAAATTACAATTGGTTTGTTTGTTTATCGAAATGATTTTCGGTGATGCTCGATCGGTAAATCGATTTTCTTTAGGTCCCACAAAGTCGAAACGCGAAATGAACACCACGCAGCGCCGATAAAATAATAAAGCAGAAAAACGCGCGAGTGTCATTATGCACGGATTATTTCCAGTGTCCCGGGCACGTCCAATCCTGGATCGTGATCCATGCGAATGGATCCATTATCTTCAACAGCGTGACAAGGCTGTGGGCAGTCTGCTAATGTAGCAAGGGGCGGATGTGACGTTACGTGGGGTCACCCACGCAAAATGCAAGTGCCGTGACTATCCCTGATGACGGACGAGCCGCCAATCCTATTCAGCTACGCACCGTCGAACCGTTCGATGATCCATTTCGTATCCGATTTTTAGTCAAGTCTGATCAATCTTTCTGCTAATTTGTATTAATATGGAAAGAACAAATTTAATTTGCCATTTTTCACGTTGATTTTAAAATTATATAATTTTATTGAAATTTTGGTTTCATCGGTTTTAATAATTTTATTATTTTCGGTGGATTTATTGACATCGATAAATTTATTTATTTATTCATTTATTTATTTCTTTTTTTTACGTGGGTGAGTCACTAAAGTTATTTAAGTTTTATAAATTTATTAATGTTATATCTTTATTTATTTATTCAAGTTGTTTAAACATCGTCACTAAAGTTATTTAAACCTTTGGTCTCGGATGTCTTTTGGATTGCTTTATTTTGATTTATTTAATTACATATTATTTAATTCATTTAATGAATGGATTTGATTAACGTTGGTTTGAGAATTTCGTCGGATTTGGGATTTTTTTTTGGGGCTATTCAATTTGCCTTGTTATTTACAAACGTCGCAGACATCGGGTCGGAAATCGCAATCAGTAAATATCGGCCACCTTTGTCGGTAAAACAGAGTTCCTGGTTTTCCAATTTTGAACTTTCAGAAAAAAGATAGGCCTCGAAATATGTTAATCAGCCGATAAAAACGCGACCAGAAAATTTCGGAGATTTCTCTTACACGAAAAAAAAAATCAAGTTGCTCCGTTGGTAAAACAGATCCTTGATTAGCAATTTTCATATTTTCGGAAGGAAAGTTCGTAAAGAAAAATGTCCCTAGATAACAAAATTGCAACTAAAATATATCATGAATTCCAGGCGATGAAAAAAAAAAATATCGACGTACTCCGTCGGTAAAAAAGAATTCCGCCTTGAAATTTTAATTCTCGTGCAAATACGTTCCTAACTAGATTTCTCTAGGTCTTAATGAAAACGCAGCTTACAAATGTCGAGTTTTCCTCGAAACCAAAAAAATTGACGTGCACCGTCGGTAAAACAGACCTCCGTTACGAAATTTTTATTTTCGTCGAAAAAAAGGATTTAAAAAAAACATGAACCCAAACAAACCCAAACAAAGGCCCAGCAAAAAATCTCGAAAATCAGACACGATTGAAAATGATAAACGTGCTCGGTCGGTAAAACAGTTTCGCGATTCGTAATTTTGATGGGAGTAAAAAAAAATGCCGCAAGGGCTGGTACGTGGTGCTTCTCGCGCGACTCATCGCTCGTACCTACGACTGAGACCTCGCGATCATTGAAGCAATTGCTCGTACTCCGAATAAAGTTCCGTATGACGAATTAAATTTGTGGGTGGTTTCTGGCAGCGGTTCCCGGTTGCAATCAGCCTCAATAAAAGTATTATTGCGAGGAAAAGACAAGTCTGGGAAAAAACCGTAATCCAGCGAGCTAAGCGTGACAGCAACATTTTTTTTCTTGTCCATTGCGAAAACGTCTTTTTTTTGCAATGTGAGCTTGACGATTGTAGGTGGATTTTTCATCCACTTTGCTTTCATCAATAAAGGCGATAATCGATCCATCGACGATGGATCTACGTTGCATTTGGCAGATTTCGACTGTTTCATATTTCCGTGTCGAGATTCCAACAGTTCCACGGACGAGTACATAAGATTTTTGAAATTTACAGCTCCTCCTTAATTAAGAAAAATATTTTATTAATAAAGCATTCGGTTAATTACAACATTATTTTGAATCACAAATTATGAATAAACGATTATTTGAAATCGTTATCGTATTATCATTTATTGTTAATTTATTCGCGTCATATTTTTAATTGTAAATATTTTATAAATTAAACAAAAGGAAATCCTAAAGAATTTCAAAAATCCAGTTTCATTCGTTATTTACAATTTGAAATAATTCAATAATTAATCGTTAAAATAAATAATCATTTACGGAATTAAAAAAATACATATTTAGGGAATTTTAGAAAAAGCAAATACTTATTAGTTAATTGGATGATTAACAATTTGAGGATTCGTCAACCGAATAAATATTCAATTATTTTTAACTCATTATAAGTCAATTCTCATTTAAACGTTATTTCCAAATCTGATTGAATTTTAATTATTTCAATTACATTTTTATTTATCCATTTCTGTAATCAATCACATATTTTAAATGGATTTTTATTTCATTTTATTTATATAAAAAAACTAGTAATTCTTAAATTACATTGCAGTTAAAATCCTTATTCTTTTATTTAAATGTTAAATGTTAATTATTTCTTTGACTAATTCCCCTCTTTTTATTCCCCCCCCCCCCAGCGATTTACGATCACCAGTGCCTCGAAGCTTCTCTGGTGGGTTTTTGTGACCACGAGATGGGCGAGCTTGACGAATGAACACATACACACACACTCGCATCTGCGATTACTCAGCTTATCTCGTCCGCTTCTCGATCACTCTCTCGGAGCTGGAAGCGAGAGGACAGTCCGAAAGAGCAGCCGCGATCGTCGTTTCCGGGCCCAGGTAGAGCGTTCTCATATCGGAACATTGGAACACTCGTTTTATTTTCTCTCTACCTCTTTCCTTCTCTCCCATCCCTTTCTGTTACACTCGATTTTTCTTCCCGTACTTTCAAGTCGATTTAACATCTGTTGAACATTTTCGATGAACTCAGGATTAGTTCGATTCGAGTGCTCGGAGTGTAATAGGATTTAAGAAAGCTGAGAAGCTTCGCGAAGTTTGAGAGTTCCGGAAAAACGAACGAAGTTCCGGGGCGAAGAGCCGGATTTGGATAGCTGAGGGAAAGTTCTGGGAAAGAGAAAAAAGTTCGCGAAAAAATAGTAGTTCATAAATGATTAAAGGTATATAAAACAGTGAGTGCCAGACAAAGAAAATTTGAAAACAGAGGAAAGTTCTGGAACAAGAGAAAGAATTAGATAAGAGAAAAAAGTTCTGTGAATGAAAAGACAACGTTTTCAGCGCCTAAGTTCTTACAAGCTGAAAATATCGAGGAAGTAGAGAACTCATTTTACGGAAGAAAATACTCCGAGTGCCAGAGAAGAACTCACGTGACCTTGAGGAAAATCCGGATACGACGGAACATCCGTGAAGAACATATCAGCGGAGAAGACAAGAACGAGACGTCCAGATAGAACTTCCAGAAGAGGGGTGGAACTCCGAGATGAACGGGAACTTTCTCAAACGAGAACTGGAGTAAAGCTTACGATGATTATCGAATGAATTTGAAAAATAGATATCTTCCGAAAAACGATAGTACTTGACAAAAAATCGGGGAACTTTCATTGGAAAACTCAATTCCCGGTTTTAAAAGAAGGCTTTTTGCAAAGAAGAACCACTTACAGTCGACAAGAATAATAATCTGGCTGAATACAAGGATTTTTGAAAGTGCAAGCGAGTTCTCACCAACGAATAATTATTCACAAAAAAAGGAAAGAACTTACGGGAAATTCGTAAGAATTATTCGAAAATCGTTAACGTCCTGGTTAATAAAAAAGAACTGCCACAAAAATTAAGGAACTTCCCGTCATAGCGCGAGCACTTTTGAAACATCAGGAACTTCTAAAAAGGCAAGAATATTAATAAAAGAAAACAACTTCCGGTTAACGATCGAGTATCCCAAACGAGCAGGGAACTTACGAAAAAAGGTGAACTTCTAGCCAAAAACGAGAACTCACACCAAGAACTTTCAGTTCCACGTAGGAAAACCTTGAATAAGACTTGCAGTCGACGATTGGGATTCGAAAAGGGTAGAACATTTCGGGAAAGTCGGTGAATTCCGAAAAAAAAGAAGTTCCAGCTAACAACGGTAACGCGCAACAAAAATTTGTGTTTCCACCTGGGAAATTGTCAAAGACGATTACCAGTTGACAATTAGGGTTACAAAAAAAACAGAGAACTTTCGGAAAGCTGTTAACTTTAAAAAAAAGGTAGAACTTCCAACCAAAAACGAGAACTCGCACCAGGAACTTCCGGTTTAACGTGCAAAAAGCCCGAAGAAGACTTCCGGTCCATAAAATTTTCATTTTGATCCCATTTTTGAAGTATACCACTGAGACAAAGATGACTACAAGGACGACCAGTGGACGACGTACAATCCCAACCGCCGTCAGGTGTTGACGACGCGTTTATCAGTTACTGTGATGACAGATGTGCTCGTGCTCATCCTCGTAACTTACGAGGCGTTGACTCTTCGACTCTCGCTTGCGAAGTGATCAGACGCGATTAGTTCACGAGAGCAAAACGAAGTGTGTACTTTCATCGACGGAGATCAGAATGTCGTGTAACGTCAGTACGAGATTTCAAGGACTCCTCGTTGTGTTCCTGTCCTGTACAGGTACGAACTTTCCTACGAAATCATTCGACTGTCAAGATTTTTGATCATTCGATCCTGCTGAAAATCTATTGTTACCAAATTTCACAAAAAATTTAACGTTTATTTCGACCAGTACAAAAGTGACCCCTTTTTTTAAATATTTCAATTACATTTTTCTTCAATACCGTGGCAAACAAAGTCCTATTTTTATTTAATTAAATATGCACTCCTTTTATTTTTTTGTTTTTATCGAAACCTTTTTTTATGGGATTATTTATTCAAGGTGAATATTCATTCATTGTAGTAATTTATAGATCTTGAGAAAAAGCGTTTTCCTGTATAAAAGCATATCTGAACATTATAATAATTTTTATTGCAAATAAATCATCATTATATTAAAAAAATTATTTTTATTACTATTCTTATTTTTTATGCAAACTTTATATACTATAAATTTTTTTTTTTTGTGGAACGTAATGTTGTTTACATAAAATATTGTATTCTAAAAAATATGCAAATGTGACAAGTACAAAAATAAATGTTTTACTATATCAAATATGGATAGAAAAAAATGTTTTTATATTTGAAACAAGCTTGTTTATTCGGATTTTTTTTTCTCGTAATCGTTTAATTACTGTTATACGAAAACAACTTTTAAAAAATATAAATATTATTATTCATAATTTCTTGAATCACAAAATTTCTTTGTAAAAGAAATATACGTAAAAAGTTCATTTAGTTTCGAGAAAATGAATTATTATCCACCTGGCAAGGGTAGTTGAAATAAATTGAGCTCTAGGTCAGGCATCAGTAGCAGGTTTGTCTATGATTACGAGGGGTTCGAACCTTCTCTCATGCGAATGTCATAAATTGAACTTGACTCGACAATATCCTTGACGACAATGACGAAAAAATTACATTCTTAGTAGCTTGAATTTATTGCCGAGAAAATTTTTAATGGGACGAGATTTTTGTTTTTTCAAATTGGACAATGATTTTAAATTACAAAAAATTAAAAATGTAATTTTTTCTTCTAAAAATTGTATCATTCAAAAAATATCTTGAAAAAAATCACATATAATTTTTATTTATAGATCTTGAGAAAAAGCGTTTTTCTGTATAAAAGCATATCTGAACATTATAATAATTCTTTACCGAGTAATTTTTATATTCTTCCGACTGTCCAAAATGGATATTATTGATTAAAACAAAGATATAAAAAACATTGAATATTAAAATATTAAAATATTGAAAAATTAAAACAAAAATATTATCCGATAAAAAAAAATTGTTATCACTTGTATTTTTCAAAATCTTTGAAAATTTATTACTACGCATACCCTAATAATTTTCAATAATTCCGAAGCACTGAAAATAGTTTTGAAAAAAAAAACAAAATTCTCATATTGCACTTGAAGACGCTAGAAAAGTTGCTCGAGTGGTTTGGTGTCAAATGTCCATCAACGTATTCGAGTATTGCGAAATGTATTTTCCGTGTTCAAGACGTAGCATCACCTTCCATAAATGTTACGTGATCTCACCGCAATCTTCGTCTCGGAGTATCTATCAAAAGCTCGTAAAAAAAAATCAAAACAAGCATCCAAAGACAATTAAACGTATTAACCTAAAAATTTTTTGTTACGTAGCACTGGGGAGCTGCCTGATGATGGACGAGGATAAGCTCTCGAACAATTTCACAGCAGCTGTTGGAGAGTACGTCGTGTTCAACTGTCACCTTGATTTCCCCCACGATTTACCGATACCTTATATCCTACATTGGAATCGTGACGTAAGTGATTACGAGGATTGAATTTATTAATAGCGTTATATAAAAATAAACATATAGACAGATCTGAAAAAAAGTTTTGATAACTGGGGCGTCGTTTTTCATTACAATGAGAGATGAGTTTGAAATTGGACACCCGTTACATTAAAGTTTTAAATAAATTAAAATATCCATAATCGTCCAAAACAATTTTTTTAAGACTTGGATACATTTTTCATAAAAATGTGAAAGGACACAAATTATAAAGGGACACCCGTTACAATTGATTGAAAGTTCTAAATAAAACATAAAAATATCTTTAAACATACGAAATAATTTTTTTATGAATTTGAAATGTTTTTGGCAAAATTGAAAATGAAATGGAAGTGCGTCACCCGTTAGATAAAAGGGAATTTTTCGAAAAAACTATGAAAATGAAAATGTACGTATATATTTGTAAATTTGAATATATAACTTTGCAGGTACGTTGGTACAATGGATAATTTCAATTAGTATAAAACAGATGATTAGTTTCATCATCCCCCACCCTTCGACGTTTTACACTTGTTGCATAACTGAAAAAAAGAAAGATTAAGTAGTTTCGTCGTGTGCACGTGTACGCGTAACAGGCTTTGGTCTCCAATGGCGACCGGTTCATCAATCATTGTACATATCCTGGTCACAATAATCGCTTTCAATATAAACCGGGTGTCCCAATTGAAAGATACTTTTTTTTTGATAAAGTATATCAAAGAAAAATTACTTGATTTTGAGATCGACGAAACATAACGAATTTTCAAAATAGTACTTTTCTTTTCCTCGCCACAAAACTGGAATCCCAAATTTTTCATATTTTTCTCAATATCATTTTATCCCTTAACGTGAACAAGATGAAAACGCGAATAATACGTTTCACGAGTTTACGTATCGCCTGCCGAAGCAAAATCAAAATTGTGTTTCACCGTTCGAAAGTTTCACCTTCCATGACCTTGGAGCTCAACCCAAGGTAAAACCAATTTGATAGTTCACTAATCCTCTCGGAACTAAACAACTTTTGTTTCAATCATTTTTTCACAAGTCTCCGCGGTTCTCGTATACTTTATGGTGTGCCGTTCTTTATAGCACACCCGGTATATGAACGTGCGTACACGTACGAACGTTAAGACCTGTGCCAATACCCGCCCTTGTCACCCCCTTCGCACAAATGCACGTACGAGGATCCCTTTGAAACGGGAAATCCGATATACAAGATAGTCCTATATACCGGGTGTCTTGTTTCAACCGAACACTAAGCATTTACACAGCACCTAAATACTAAAAAAAAAATCGGAAAAATGTAGGTCTCTTTTGTGCATTGTAACCTACAATTTTATCAAGCAGTCTTCAATTTATTTTGCCTCCAAATTTGTATGACTTCGAAGTATATACAGGGTGGAGGAAATCAAATGAGCATACGGTCGAGATCGAAACGTTGGGGAAACATGGTGACGTTTAGCTTCTGGATAGTTATCAGAGACAATTGAACTAACCGCGAAGGTCCATTAGAAAAAGGAACGGCGAAGAGGGGCGGCAGGAGCGGCGGGGGGAGGGGGGTTACGCATTAAAGGCAAACCTTTAAACGCTCTGGTTGCCGTACTTGCCTAATTTACATACTTGAATGAAGTTACAAGCCGGACTACCGCTTTATTATACCACGAGGACCCCAACGTTGTCGCGATGTGACAGCGGGAGTTCTATCGCATCCACAATGTTAATATATACGTATACGCTTACACACCCGTATATGCGGATGTGTAAAATACAAAAGCGTTTATCTGAAGCGGCTGAACCAGACGCTCGTGACGAGTCGACTGTTGAATCGTCCTCGGTCATTTAAAACCAAAGTTTATTGACCATGGCAAACCTGCCATTTTCAGGTTATTTAATTCAGAGGTTATGTTCTGCCAAGCTTCGGTACTCGATGTGAATATTTATGGATACGAGATATATATTTATCGCATTTTGTTTGTTCCATGTAATTTAGGTGGAATCTTGACGTGTCGTGTGAACTTGTCAACATTTTGACAAGCTGAATTTGCCGAGGTGAATTTAAATTGTTGAGTTTTATCGTTTGAGTTTGACGAGTTGAGTTTGACGAGTTGAGTTTGACGAGTTGAGTTTGACGAGTTGAGTTTGACGAGTTGAGTTTGACGAGTTGAGTTTGACGAGT
>JAPYZI010004613.1:0-10845 GCA_030523105.1 Ophioninae sp. A BG-2022a
TGGGTTTACGTGTGTTTGGGTTTACGTGTGTTTGGGTTTACGTGTGTTTGGGTTTACGTGTGTTTGGGTTTACGTGTGTTTGGGTTTACGTGTGTTTGGTTTTACGCATGTATTTGGGTTTACGTGTGTTTGGGTTTATGAGTCTGTTGGATTAATGTGTGTGTTTGGATTTGTGTGTGTTTGGGTTTACGCGCGTGTGTGTGTGTGCTGTTTTCGCTTATACGAAGCCACCCTTCCCACGAACTTCGTGGATGGTCGCCCACCGACTCTTTTTGTCATTGTGGCTTATTCGATATGTTGTCCTCCCCCCTCCCCCCCCGCTCGCTTCCGCCCATCACCCTTCTCCACGGAAGAATCCTCTCTTTCTCTCTCTCTCTCTCTCTCTCTCTCTCTCTCTTTCTCTCTCGTCTGCCTTCTCCTTCTATCCGTTTCGGCCACAGTGCGCGTAAGGGATCGTCCGTATACGTGCCCGTATATAAATGTACGATGTACATCGCCCCGAGAGATATTGGAGACAAATGACAGTACAAAAAAAATTCATACGTGAGAATCGGAATAACGGACCCTTAGAACCGCGACGCGGTACAGGGTGGCGCGAAATGTGAAGTAGGGAAAATCCAGCCTCTTCTCGATACCTGTACCCATCAAGCTCCATCTTTTTTTGTTTTTTTTTTTTTTTTTATTTTCTTTAATTTTTTTTTTTTTTTTTTTTTTTTTTTTTTTTTTTTTTTTTTTTTTTTATTTTTTTTTATTTTTTCTTTTTTTGCGTAAAAACGCTTTTCGTTTTTGTGAAAAAATATATATTTGCTAAGAAAGTTAATAGTATACTTGCGGATCGAAGAATTTTCATGGATTTTTAAAAAAGGCTAGGGACGCTAGATTTTTAGAAACACTGGAGAATTTTGAAATACCCCAAAAATTGAATGAAAAAAAAAAAAAAAAACTAAAAAAATCGTGTTTTTTTTCGAATACTAAAAAAAAAAAATGGTACAACCCGCTTGGAGACATTTGTAGCCTTTTAGATGTCACTGGCTACCCGGTATAAAATTATACACTTATTTAAAAAGTCATACCGCGATTAGTCGATTTATTGCTTCGCGAGACAAAAATGGGACATTCGTTTATGAATTTCATTTCAAAAATTGAGATGCTGATCCAAGGTACTACGAAGTTGCAAAAAAGTGCAGATCTCCCGAGAACATCGATTGGACTTCGATGATGAAACACTTGTTCCGGAACAGTATTTCACCGATAAGGTTTTCGATCGTTGATCCTGGAGAAGGGGAAATCGATTGTGGAAGGTTCTCGGTGATACTGGAGCGTGCTAGGTACGTCGATAAGTCGGAGGAGCTTCCGGACGTTGGAAGGTTGATTCGGAGCGCCAGCGGAGCTCGAATCCACACACGGTTATTATCTAATGAACTCCTCATCGCGATTGGTTAAAATATTCGTTAATACCCTGACCGTTGCTTGTTCCACAAACACCAATTCCATCAAGATTCTCAAATTCCCTCTTTGGCTCTCTTTTGGCTTTCTACGTATACATATATATATATATATATAGATACATATAAATCGAAGGATACAAGTTTGTAAGAGTAATTGGCAGTTGAACGGACGATACGTCAGTTATTGTCAATGCCGGTAGATTCGTAGCTGTCGGACAAACAAGTCGTTCGAACGCGAGCCATTAATTATGGACGGCCAATTATTAGCCGAAACGACGAAGACTGTACGGATCGTTCGCGAACCCTCGTTCGGGCAAGGGTTGAAATCCGAATGGGGTTTAGGCCGAGCGTTGAGGCTTCAACGGCTAACGCACCAACTCTTTCACCCTCCTCTTCTTCTCACCCCTCAGCTTATCTCCAAAATCTCCTTTCATTTGTAATCCCCTCCGTCTCTTACTTTTTTCGCAGCGTCTATACTCGCCCACACCTATTCGAAAATTACCCCTTCCTATCCGATCCCCTTCTCTTTTAGTTAGGCCTCTCTCACCTCTAGCTTTTATGAGGGAACCTATAACGAAATTTCCCTATCACCGATCAATCCTCGTCTTCCTTCCTTCTTTCCCCGTACGTAAACCACCCCTGTTTTTCCCTACGTGTGTTCGCAACCCCTTTCGTCGATCGGTGTCTACCAGCGGAACCGGGAGAGAAAATCGCCCTTATCGGCTAACACCCTCAACGAAAATCCAACCCTTTGCCGTACTCCCGATCCAACGCGTGGTCTTCGAACCCTGGCACGACGCCTCCGCGACCCTCGCTACTCTGAATATTAGTTACGTCCAAACTGTATGATCCGGTACCTTCGGCAGCCGATCTCCAACTTTGGACGATCCTCGCTTCCATCGTGTTACCCATTTGGCGACATCCATCTGCGCGAATTACGAATCAATCTTGTTTTAACAACCAACTTTTTCTTCTTTCAAGTTTGCTTTGGATATTTGGATGGAATACGCTCGGTTTCTTCGACTTTTCGATTTTTTTTTAGTTATTTATTAATAAATTCGCGGAACAATAATGATCGAGGATTTGAGCTTGTCAATTATATAATACAATGTGAACAACACTGCACCAATTTAATGTTGTTTCGAGTTAGGAAATGTTTACGAAAGATAAATATTTTTAGCAATGGATTGGCGATTTGTGTGTGCAAAATTGACATAATATTGAAGCCTTTTCAGGGCTTATTTTTCGTATTAAGGCTCGTGCGATGCTTTCCTTATCAAATAATATTTTATAAGGAAATATGATTTCAAATAATATTTTTATTAATCGTTTATGGTATTTTAATTACTAAACTCGAATATTCAATAATAATCGGTAAATACTCAAAGTCAGTTTATAAACAATTAATTACACGAACATTCGGTTTTTGTAGTGACTAATTTGCGTTTGATACATTCTATACGAAAAAGGATTCTTTTCGAAGCACAGAGATACGTCAATGTCCATTGATTGGTATCACTCGAGTCCTTCAGGCACTTTTGAAGAACCTCATTCTTCTGCCTTTAACGGTCCTCGGTAGCAAAGTGTGTTCAGCCACTGAAGGCACACGAGAGGCTACCTAATAAGGGCCCTAATAAAGTTAAGGAAGATCTGTACGGGTCCAACCAAAGCCCTTCGTCACTTTCTTCATGAAGAACTTTGCAGGTCGATATTTTAGTGGAATCTTTTTGTAAATATGTTATTCTCTTTTCTTTCTCACTCATTCCCTATCTCCCTCTCTCTCTCTCTCTCTCCCACATTTCCACTCGAATCAATCATTCGTCCCGCGATGTTTCCATTGATTTATCGCGTCAAAGGTAAAGCAAAAGAAAATTCGTCCCTCAAGAGCACCGAGCCGTCGAAGATTGAAAAGTTTTCCAAGCTACGACGCATCCCCGAGGAATCTTCGTTTTTGTCACTCCTTCAATTCGAACTTGTCAAACACCTTGTCGATCATGGTTCCGCGTGGATCCACGGATGTGCTCGTAACAAAAGTTACGTGACAGGAATGAGAGAGCCAACAGGTTCTAGGCTTTTGGAAAGAGTGGAATAATCGAAGGGTGAGAACGAAAAAAAAGAAAAAAGAAAAAAAAAGACCACCGTCGAGAGGGTAAATCGACGGGCCGTCCCGTCACAACGAGGGTGAAAGACGAGCGGAATACCATCGGCGAAAACTCTCGATCCTCAAAGAGGAAAAAAAAATCGAGATAAAAGGAGATAGATAAATTCTCGTCGAAGACGGCCTAGTGGTTTGAGTCACTACAAACGCGTCTCTCCCTAACCTAAGCCAACTTCTCCGCGATCCGGAGAAGGGTCGAAAGAACTTTCTGACCCGCTTACCGAGGATCGACGTGCCGAGGAAACCGCGTTCCCTTTCCGCTTTCTCACTCGAGCACAAGCTTTCTCACCGGAACTTTCGCGCCTGTTCGAGCCGTTTTCGAAGCTTACGGGGTATCGTCGAGACGTTGCCAACAATGAGCGTCCAACCGTTTCCAACGTTAAATCTAAACGCGTATTATCCAGGTACTTATTCAACGAGGATTTTCATCGGGGCTTCTTTTATTTTAATCGAACTTACGAATACCGGAAATGGAAAAGCGAATTGGTGACAAATTACTAGACGGTTAAACGCGGTGTTTACTCAATTGATATTTTCAACCTCTTTTCAACCTGATACGCACAAACCTGTTTTGATCGTCCAGCGGATCCTCGTTTAAGTATTTGGTTATACGAGTCGAGTAGTTTCAATTTTAATGTTAATTGAAATCGTAGAAACGATGTCTACAAAGGGAATACGATTATGTTTGCTCCGGTTTTGTCAAAGTTGATGAACTTTCATCTAGCATAATTCTCATGATTATACGAGGTTGAAAGGACACGATATGAATCCAGGTAGGAGAACTTCTTATTGGAACTTCCAATCGTCGATTCGTATTGGGACCATCAATCAGCGATTCCTATTGGGACTTCCATCATCAATTGGCTCCGAGAAAACCTCTCTCAATGAGCATTGAAATACGTTGAAAGTATCCACTCGTGATGTACACTTACGTGGATAAAAAACCGGAACTTCGGTTGACCAGAACGCTCAAAATTCCGAAACTACATATTTCGTAAAGCTCATGCAAAAAGCTTTGCGAAATTTGTTTGGGTTTGTTTGGATTCGTTGGTTTGATTTTAAATTATTGATTTTAAACAAACCCAAACAAATCCAAATAAATTTACGAAATTGACCAGAAGGCTCAAAATTCCGAATTTTCAATATTCCGAAACTACAAATTTCGTAAAGCTCATACCAAAAAAAGTACGAAATTTATAGCTTAGGAATATCGAAAATTCGGAATTTCGCGCCTTTTGGTAAATTTCGTAAAGTTATTTCGATTCGTTTGGGTTTGTTTAAAACCAGTGTTTTAAAATCAAACTAGTGGATCCAAACAAACCCAAACAAATTTCGCAAAGGCTTTAGGCACGAGGTTTACAAAATGTATATTTTTCGGAATATTAAAATTCAAAATTTGGAGCTTTCAATCGAAGTTCAGATTTCCACCCAACCCCCTGAAACGCCAACAGCCACGAAAAAAAAATCTTCCACTTTGCTCGTCGCCAGTCTCAAAAACTTCATGATCGTCGGAAGAAAGCAAGCGGGTCGTAAGAAAGGGACCAATTTCCCTATACCCCAGCGATACCCATCGCTTCGATATCTCGAAAGGGCTCTCGTATCGATTTCGCGTATTTCGGTCATCGTGTTAAACGGACGGTCGAAAGCGGTGGAGGGGAGGGTAGGGGGTGGCGAGTATTAAGCGGCAAGAACGTGCGAGGAACGTGCTAAAACCGAGAGTTCATTATCGTTCGAACCGCGTCTCGCTTTCATCCCCTATGGCACGGTTAGCTCTCGCTGTTCGCCCCGTACACGTTGGGTGATGGAGAAATCCAGGAAAACGGAAGGGGCGGGGGGGGGGGGGGGGGAAGAAGGGCGTCGGACCATGGCGCCGCTCTCGATATCTTCCCGTTGGCTCCGCACACGTGCCCCCGACCAATATCAACGCGTAAACGTAAACGCGGAGTTGGCCGTTGACGAAGTGCGAAGGGGAGGGGGTTTGGGGGTGGTTTTGGGGTGGTTTGGTGAAAGTGAGCTTTGCGGTGTTTCCACTCGCGCTGTACAACCGGCAAGCCCGTTTAACTAGGACGTGATTATCGGCTGACACAGATCGAGCAGCACACGCTGAGTGCAACCCTCTCTCCCTCCCTCCATCCCTCTTACCCTTCGCGAGGGTGGTTCTCGCATGATGTTTTACCGTCTATAGATATACGGGAACCGCTGTTGCTCCGTGCAACACACGCATCGCGTGTAAGTGTGAACAATGTCGAGAGTCCGACGCCAGCAGAGAGAGAGAGAGAGAGAGAGAGGAAACGGACACGCGCCATTTCCGTGCGCAGGTACGCGTGCGTGAGTTTCCTCCGTCAGACGACGGGAGCCATGGATGAGGGATCGAGGCCTGCGATTCGATCGACTTTCAAAGCAAGGAGAAAAAAGATTTTCGATAATGCAACTCAGCGGAGGAATAAAATGATTATGACGATGATTATGGTTTGTTTGAGCTTTGGTCGAAACCCTTGAAGCTATAGGATACGTAATTAGAGAAAAAAAAATGAAATGTATGAATTTTGTATTATTGAAAAAAAGACAGAAATGGATAGTCGTATAATGGAGAAATAACTGAACTGAGTAATTCGTGGAAAGAATAATAAGATAATAAGTTTGCGCAATTGAAAATTAGAAAATTGTGACGCGGTATTTGAATCGTTGGAGTACGGTTTGAATAACGAGAGGGCAGTGGTAATCCAGAAACGAGAAACGGTAGAAACATTTTTTACAACTATTTAAACGTCTTATTGAATATAGTTAGATTCGACGCGATAATTTGCAAAGTACAGCTCGTTTTCCAAACGAGCAAACATTCAATTATTCGTAATTATTTAATAGAATTTACGATTTGAAAATAATGTTTTTCACCGAAACAATAATGGGTTCTGTAGGGTTCATTTTAAAAATTGAATAATAATGTAAAGCGGTAAATAAGAGAGGAAAAGATTTCCCGAAGACGACAGTTGTCGAATATACGTTTAGAGGTAGAGAGGGCAAGATAATTCGTAGACAAAACGCGTTCGCTAATAATTGGTAGAGAGCCAATTGCCTTTAATTTCTACCTTCTATTTCGACTTTTTTTTAAGGAAAAGATCGTGGTTCGATCGTGATAAAAGGCTCGATCGAAAGAGCGATCGAACGAAAGAAACGCAAGCGGGGAGTTAGATGGGAGAGGAGAAACGAGGAGCCAGAGCCAAGAATCGAAACGCGCTGTAGGAAGGAGAACGACCCGATTCCTCGGTGACGGCGCTCGAGCGAAGAGCTTCCTCGAGACTGGTGAGACGTGGACGCGCGTGCTCGTCGATCACTGTCGTCCTGAAGCGTGATTTAGATATCGCGATTAATTTCGTACCCCGAACTAGGTACGCTTCGCGTACAATCGGATCTTTCGTGGACTTGTTCATTTATAAATCCGGTGCGATAGACATCCGCGTCCATATTTGTGGGAGCGTAATACGAGGATGATACCCTATTGGGTTTGATCAACCCCAACCGTTCGAGAATACGTTTGATCGTACTTTCGTAACCAGTTTCAACTGCCGAAATAATATCGAGCGTTATGATTCAACCTCCGTGCATTCGACAGTAGACAACGAAAAAAGACCGCGCTCCTGCATGTCTATCACCCGGAAAAGTCACTTGATTTTCCGATATAACTAGCAAAGTGTATACACAGTCGACGAAAGATCCAAGCAATGAGGAGATAGATGGAGAGAGAGAGAGAGAGAAAGAAAGACAAAGAGAGAGGGGGAGGGCAAGGGAGGGCCCCCGTATTGCTTTAGCGGTGGAGCCGAGATGAGAGGATCGAGGACACTTGAGCGACGTTCGAGCTCGAATTATTTCCACGTCACTGGAGATAAGCAGCAGCAGCAGCAGTAGCAGAAGAGACAGAGCGAGAGAGAGAGAGAGAGAGAGAGAGCGAAGGGGGAGGAAAGATAGTGAAGAGCTGTCCCGGGGCTGAAGCTTCTGGATACTGATCACTCTCCAGTGGAAATGAAAGGGGCTAGCGGGGAACGTAGGCCAAACCCAAAAGTGACTGGGAGCCCGCATCGAGGCTCCAGAAATCTCTGCCTAACGTTCCGCGTTACTCGAATCGTGCGAGCTATTCCCCGCAATCAAACCAGATACAGCAGCCGACTGTACAAAGACACCGCACTGAAGAACCGGAAAAAGTCACTTTCGCGTCAAGAGCCATTTGGAGTTTCATCGGAATGATCTTTGTTGATGATCGGCCACTGAACGGTCATCAATGATTTCCTCTTTCAACGATTAGGCGCAATTCTGCGTGGTAGTTATTTTTCTAAGACACGCGTTGTCGCGTCGTTAGCAGTGCTCTTGCGGTAAGAAAGATCGGAGCCCGGACGAAGCTCCATCGGGGTTGCCGGATTCCGCTTGGAGATTCGTGCTTAGGGATTCCTGCATGATAATATCGATATGTATGGGTTTGTAGGACGAACTTCCACGTATGGAACCCTCTGCCAGCTTGATTTCATTCCTGTCGCTCCTGTTGGAAATCCTTGGCGGTTTTCAGTTCGAACGCTCCGTATCCCTCTTTCACTGCCCCTCTCTCTCTGGCTCATTATTTGAGTATAATTATTGATTATTGGAGGAGAAGGCCGCGCGGCTACTCAGCTGGGCAGGGATGCCGGTGAGCTTGAGAGGCGGAGGAGAAGGCGAATAAGAGAGGACCGGAGGTATAGGACAGGGAGGCAGAAAGAGAAAGGATAGAGAAGACAGAGAGTGAAAGAGAGAGAGAGAGAGAGAGAGTTTGAAGGAGAGCGAGTGGAATACGATGAACGAGGAGCGAGTGAGAGGCGGTTATCGGAAAGAGAGGAATAGAGAAGAGGGTCTGGGATCGGTTAGCATCGGCGGGTTCGGCAAGAGGGAACACCGTGACGGTGGAAGGCTCGCTGGTACCAGCAGAGCGCCCGTTGCTTCTGCGGATTCGAGAGGGGTTGAAGAACGGGCGTTGGGCCAGTACGAAAGACCGAGAGCTCGCGAGAGGGAGAGAGAGAGAGAGAGAGGGAGAAAACTCACCCCCGAACGATAGCGGTAAGAGGTGGAGGAAGAGGGTCGAGCGGAGACCCGGGGAGGGTGATTAAGCTATACGCCACGGCATATCCAACCATCCTACGATATACACGTACACTCACCCTCCGGTTTTCTTTCTCTCTCCCGTAGGTCTACATTCGATACGGAAAAGTCCATCTCCCTCTCTCTCTCCCTCGCCCTATATATACATACTCGTTCAACATCGTCGGCAAGGGAAACCCTTTCGATATGACTGTCTCGCTCGGTCTTTCTGTACTGACAATTAGACTGATAGGTATATCTTAGTCTGCTATCGATTTGATTCCGCACCCTCCCTGTATCGTGTGGGTACTCCTTCTACGTGCTAGACCAAGGGATGAGAAGGGGTGAAGACCTCGCGGGTTTCTCGTGTGCGGTGTGCTCGGTACAGCCGATACACCGCTTCTGGTCTCTTCTCTCCACTTCAGGCTCTCCGCTCTTCGCTCCACCAGATACGGAGGAAACCAGAGAGAGAGAGAGAGAGAGAGAGAGAGAGAGAGAGAGGGAACGCCGTCACCTCGACGTACCCCGCGCATACGTATACAAGATTGAGGTATAGGAGGAGTGCGAGCGGAAAATTTACATCCTGTGCCGAACACAACACGAACGTCGATGGTACATCAGGCTCGGGTAAGGCGGAGAGTAGCCTGACGATGATGGTGGTGTACTCGTCTATTCCTCTCCCTCGACTATCCTCGACGTCCGCAAGAACGTCCCTCCTCGTTCTCCTTTCCAGCCAACTCTTGGCTCGCTTTCTCCTCTTCCTCCATCCTGGACCTAGCCATCCCTCCCGTCAACCCGCCCCCAACGGCGTTTCTCGTAAAGCATCCGGTGGGCACCAACCTACCCTATACTCCTAGCTGGATTTGATCGTCTCCGTCTCGATGCCCGGTGAGCAGCCGTCGATTATAACCAAATCCCTCTTGGCCCTTTCTATCCACCGATAATACCGTCACGCCTGGGCGACACGTGTGTCTCACCAACGTACGTACGTTCATCGATGCATACGCGAATATGTACCGGTCGGAAGGCAATACGTTCCAACGGGTTGATCGGTGCATTAACGCCGTGAACTCGTTCGCGTCAGGGACTTTCGACCACCTCGCTCAACGATATATCCTTATCCAATTCGATTCGCACACAGACGTCGAACCTCTTGCCTTCGACCCTTATCCTGATCGCTTCGACGGGTTTTAACTCACATCTACTCGCATCCCAGTGCCCGGATATACTCGTTTACACGAAGAACTTTCGGGCCCATCCGTTCGCCATCGCTCTAGTGATCCTTTTCTTCATCTATTTCCTTTCATCTATTTCCTTTCATCCACTGATGGAACCTGATTTCTTCACGTTTCGACACCCGATTAGGCTAAGGAATTCTTAGCGTTCATGGTTGTTTTTGTTATTGATTTTCTTGGCCCGTTTTCTTTCACCACTCAACAATCAATCTTGATTCCCCCGGGATAGCTAATTGTTGGATTAATTATAAAACGAACCGGCGCCAGAGGCGGATCGTAACGCTGAATACAGACTTCTCGTCCCTTCCTTACTTTCCCCGTGTGATTTACTTTTGCACCTCTATTTATATATCGGTACTCGTCCACGAGTGGTTATTTCGCGTTTCCATCAACCGATGTACATCGCGTATCTATTCGCGTTTATACGAGATTCAACGTGGACGCAAGCTCGAGGAATCGGTTAGCAATATTTGGCCTCGGAGTAACAATTTTCATGAGATATCGGATTGTGAGATGTACTCACGAATTCGTTGGCAATAACGCAGTGACCTCTCTCCCGAGAATGGCGAACTCACCTGTAAACAGACGAAACAGATAATTGCTTTAGATCATGTTAATTCGCCGAAGATGTAAATTCGAATGAAGTACCGGAGTACCGTTACGGAACGTGTATTATTACATACGAAAATGGTATTTGAGCCCCGGGAGCGATGAACATTTATTTCACGATTCCCGATAATTCGCTTTAATAATGTAAATCTAATCAAGCATGGTTGGAAACTGGTAGCTGGCTAAAATTTTGTTGTTACTCGATTTGGCGAAATGTCGCCCGATTCCAATTCCATTTACCAACGAATTTGATTAATTCGGTTTTCTTAGCGCGCCCATACGCGACTCGGGAAGG
>JAPYZI010004615.1:0-17523 GCA_030523105.1 Ophioninae sp. A BG-2022a
CCTTTTTTTTTTTTTTTGCTTGTTTTCCTTTTTCGGCCTTTTTTGGTCCTTTTCATTTTTTTTTAGTACTTTTCATTCTTCAGGCTTTTTTAGTTCTTTTCATTTTTTTTTTAGTACTTTTCATTCTTCAGGCTTTTTTAGTTCTTTTCATTTTTTTTTTTAGTACTTTTCATTCTTCAGGCTTTTTTAGTACGTTTCATTTTTTTTAGTACTTTTCATTATTCAGGCTTTTTTAGTACGTTTCATTTTTTTAGTACTTTTCATTCTTCAGGCTTTTTTAGTACTTTTCATTTTTTTTAGTACTTTTCATTTTTTTTTAGTACTTTTCATTTTTTTAGTACTTTTCATTCTTCAGGCTTTTTTAGTACGTTTCATTTTTTTTTAGTACTTTTCATTCTTAAGGCTTTTTTAGTACTTTTCATTTCTTTTTAGTACTTTTCATTCTTCAGGCTAAAATGCTACGGTATCCAAATTTGGAAAGATTCCGAGTTATGATAGTTTTACGAACTTTCGAAATAATTGTTTAGCCTTTTTTTCGAAATCGTAAATACTTGAACATTTGTTTTTCGTGATTTTATAATTTTTTTCATTTTTTCTTATTTGTTGTATAAGTATCTGTAAAGTATTACAAAAATCGGTATGTTACTCAGTCGAAAACTAAGTGTTGCAGAATTCAGTATCGTACTCGGTAAATTCAGTATTAATCGGTACCAGTCAGTCCAAAACTAATTGCTACGAAAATCGATATATTACTCAGTCAAGTATTAAGTGTTACAAAGATCAGTATTAGTCAGTAAAAAACTAAATATTACAGAAATCAGTATTACCGAATCAAAAAATAAATGTTACAGAAATCAGTATATTACTCAGTCAAGTACTAAGTACTGCCGAGATTAATATACCACTCCGCCAAAAGTAAATATTACACAAAATCAGTATTACTCAATCGAAACAAATATATTACAAAAATCAGTGTATTACTCGTTCAAGTACTAAGTATTACAAAAACCAGTAAAACTCAGACAAATACTGAGTATCATAGAGATCAGTATTACTCCGTCGTTACTTGGCTCTGCGAGCACCGAAACAACCCGACCATTTTTTTGTTCTCTTAATTCTAAGCACCTAAACGTAACGAGGATGGAGGGGGCAAAACAACATTTTTTTTCTCTTAGCAATAAATCGGTAGAAGACTTGTATAAATATTCAGCCATATTTATTGGAAAATAAAAAAAGATATTGAAACACGTAAACATTCGAAAAAAAGTGGCAATGTTTGCGTTTGAAAAACGTAAGGATTTCAAAGATTTTCAAAAATGTAAAAATCTTTTTTTTTTTTGTTTCTACATCGAAAAGTGTCGAGAGAAAAAAAAAAAACTGAGACGTGCCAACGATTTGACAGACACGAGAAGAGTCAGAAAAATTCTTTCAGGATGGATACATATTCATATCCATCCACGCGTTCGATACGTGAGCACAAGGTGCTAGGCGCATGGATATGGGATACATTGTTTTCGAGCCATCTGTTTCGCACCTGCCAATGTGATCATTGTCTTCACACCTTGACTCTTATTATCATTTTTCTTTTCTTTTTTTTTTGCACAGGCTAGTTTCATACTCATACATATACGTTATCGGTATTACATACCTCCGAGATCACGCGTTGCGCAACGTATTGGGCGCGTGTCGGTCATGCGCCCGAAACAACAAGGGCGGAAAAAATCTCTCCGGGAAATCACGGATCTTTGAGCTTTCCAGCTGCTGTTAATGACGCGAAAACAAAGCTTTGTTTTTTTCGAAACATTTTATTTTTGAAAAATTAGCAAAACGATCGAGTAATCGTCTGGAATTATTTTCGTTTATGGACTAACAATGTTACTAATAACATATTGTTAAAAAAATATTTATAATTATTGTAAATTATATTGAATTTAAATTAAATTCAATTGATATTTATATATTATTAATTTAGTAATATTATTTACTTCATGTATTAATTAATATTTACATTAAAGTTAAAAAATTGTAATTATATTTTGTGCAAATTAAATAATAATAATAATAAATATCATAGTAATACTGTTATTTCATAATATATAATAAAATTATTAGTGTATTATTCAATGATAATATTATACACTAATCACAAGAATTAATGGATGTTTAAAAAATTTTAGATTTTTTAGTGATTTTCAACAGCTCGTAACTCGGAGAAAAATCGCCATATTTTTTTTTATCAAAGATTATTAGGCCCAGCAGAATTGATAGCCAAACGACTCGATGCTTTCGTTTGACCTTGAAAATTGATAATCTTCGAGAAAGTTGCGTTTGAAAATCTTGGTCTCCGAAAAATGACGAAAAAAAAAAAAGAAAATTGGCGAATCGAGTATACGCGGGTTATTTCTTTGACCCATGCGCCAGAGGGGACGCAACAGTCATCGAAGGTGTACACAAAGAGCGGCGCTAACACGGGCGGGGCGTCGAGCACCTGTCGTGGAACTTGTTCCAGTTAGGACGGGTTTGGTCACGATTCCTCGGACAAACAAACACCCAGGGTGTCCAATCGACCTCGCCAAATTAACAAGCTCGTCTCAGTTTCCGAAACGTTTTTTTTTCCCTTGGTTTTAATTTTGTGTTTTTTTTTTGGATAAAAATGAATCTCTCGATTAACACGACTTTTTCCGGAGTAAAAATTGGTAACTTTTGATAACCTGATAATTTGGTAAATTAGAAAAATACATCTAAAAGTTTACCGCGCAAAATTCAATTTTCAAAATGATAAATAACCATAAAATGTACACCTTGTCTCGCGATTGAATTAATTAAGACCAAAGATTAAAAAAATAATAATAATAATTTATATGTAATATAATATATTATTTAGTTTATTTTCAAAACATAGGGATATTTATAGACGATATAAACTATAAAATCATTTATAAATAACATAATATAGAAAAGAATGTATACTTTTACAAAAAGAAAATTAACATAATCAAAAAATTAATTAAATCGAAGGACGATAGCGGAAACGTTTTTTTTTTTTTTGTACGTTTCGATAGTTTATTTTTACGATTTTTCAACAAATTTTTCGGCTTGTGATAAAAAATAAATAATTTTCGAAAAAATACTGCCATCTGAATTTTTTGATCGATACTTTACCGAGAGCTGATAATTCTCATTAGCTAATAATCATATAATTATTAGCAACAACAATAATAATAATAATTTATTTAATATAAATAAAAATAATTATTCAATATTATTTATATTATTTTATAATCATATTATATTAATATTATGAAAATTATAAAAATGATTAATCAATATTTATTTTACAATAATTATTATTTATGTCGAATGTTTATATGTTTATAACTATCAATATTATTATTTACATATGAAAATTATTATTAATTATTATTCATTTTTAACTGATAATTATCAACCTCTCGAGAAGTTGATTTTCGCTGATGCAAGGGGAATATCCATTTGACGTAAACCTGCATTATTACAAGGTATCGAATAATGAACTTTAGCTAGCAAAATTGATGATTACTGTTAGCATACGTGGTACAATCCACGCAACTCGTGAAATATCAATAATCAGCATTGTATCTTGGGCAGTAACTATAACTATCAAACGCATTAATGATCCCCCCCAGGAAAATATTAATAACGTTTGAAATACGAATGAAAATAGTATACGATTGTCTCGGCGTGTAAACAGAGTTTCTGTTTACACACCGCGTAAACATACGGGCATACGTATGGTGTCTATGGCTATATAAATTTCTCTTAATTTGCACTTGGTTGCTTAGTTATATATTTTAAGTAGGAAACGTGACTGGTAGCATTGAATCTCGTTCGAGCTCGATGATATTACATTGTTGAGATAATTAATCGTGTTGTTTACCAACGAAGACAGTTGCCTCGTAATTGCCAATTCTCATCATCAACAAATTTATTTTCAACTAATTGCATTAAATCGCTAATAAGATTTTCTCTTTTTTTTTTTTTTTGAAATTTTTGATCCAATTAAAGAGACGTTACATACCGAATCACAACAGATTATAAATTTCAAACTAATTACACGAACGTTTTTTTCTTGTTTGATTTTATGCTTCTTTCGTTATCGCTAGTGTTAGGTTGGAGCTCGTTTGGATCAACAGTGCTGTAGGTATGTTATTTACGAATCAAGCTTTTCTCTTCTGAGTAACAGCAGTGGGCATTGAATTCATGAATTCATCATGAATTATTCGTATCGGTATTATGAAATATTTGTATAGCAAATAAGCTATCGAAAAAAAAAAAAAAAGAAAACGATATATCGAAGCGTACGTTCGTTTTTCGTTCGGAGCGCGTATTACTGCGTAAACGCGATCCAATTATCGTGAAACTTTCGCTCGGACACTTCTTAACGATACCGTTGGGGTAACAGGATGGATGAAGTGCAGGAGGAATGTTTGGGGTAATAAATTTCGGTCATTGAACATGTGTGTGTGTGTATGTGTGTATGGACATAAATTGGTTGATACCTGATGAAAAGAGCTGTGCCAATTGGCAGGTTGCTGATGTCAAGAAATCCCAATAATCGATCGACAGCTAATGTCAAGAACTTGGAACAATTGGTATATAAACAATGCCAAAAACTTCCAAGAATCGGTAGGTCAGCAATGTCAAGAATTTGTGTCAATTGGTAGGCAGCTAATGTCAAAAGCTTTCACCAATAACTCGAAGCTATTGACATTAGTATGTAGGTAATTAGTAAGTTGGAATTCGTAGGTCCATGTTGCTCTCTATCTAATTAGTAGGTTAGAATTGTTGAGTAGCTAATGTCAAGAGATTCCATCAATAGATAGGTAGCTAATGTTAAGAACTAGCGCGAATCGGTAAGGTTACTGATATCAATAGATTGCAGCAAGTAGTAGATATAGCTAATATCAAAGACGTCCACGAATTGATTGGTAGCTAATTTGTGAGGATCTTCTACATGTCCTTAAAGATGGTCGTTCAGTGTGAAGATAAAGAACCGTACTTTTTCGTGGACATTATTCCTCGAAGACTACATTAATAATTGATCTTCTCCGTTGGGTCATTGAGAGCCGTTCCGCTCGACGAGCATCGAGTAATTGACGACAATATTTGATCAATCGTTATCACCAACAGTCAATTAGTAACGACTAAATTACGATCGTGGTCCCGAGTTGAGAATGTCCATTTTGATGGAGCGCAACATGGAACCCGATTAGAGTGGGTTTGGGCTAACCTAACGCGAGATTAAGGATTACACAACTATGATGGACATAGTCAAATCAGGTATCAGATTGTGAGATCGTGGACTATGTGTTAGAACGAGTATGCAGTAAAAATGATGACCGAGGGGTATTAAACCGGAAATTATAGTGTCCGTGACGATCGCAGGGGCTGGTTAGCCCCAATTATCAGTTTGGTAACATTCATGATTAGATTTGATGCGCAATAGTTAATTATTAGGATCGTCCACTTTTGGGATCTATTTTGCTAGGAACACGTGAACCTGACAGATAGACGGATAGTTGGTTCATTAGTGCACTGGGACTAGTTGTCTTCTGGCATACAGCAAAATAATAGATTGTCTATTAGATGACTCGACGCAAACTTACTATAATACGTAACGATAAACTTAATATCATACAAACTTAATATCAAGCTAGAAGACACTAGATAGCAGTTGCATGATTCCGTACATACAGCGCATCAGCGTAAACGGAACCAGAAGATGGCAAGTCTACGACGAGTTTTTCGAACGCATCCCTATCAAGTTGGAAACAACCAGGGGGACCAATGTTGCTAAAATATGGTGCGGCAAGCTAGAAGGAATTCACGCGGGTATTCTGTGCGGCCATGTGGCACCGTTAGCAAGTCCGGGCTGGCTCGATGTGCTTTTTCGATCCTGGGCTTCGTAGTAGTCGAAAGTTAGCGCGGGTAGGCGGAACGTCAAAGGACCTCGTATACGATACGTAGTCTATACAATTTTCTTCGCGCCTCAAGTCACAGCCAAGATTGCTTCTCCCAGAACGATGTTACATGACGCGCTCATACCTGGTGACATCACAAACAAATCGTACGGAAAAGTTTAAAACCGAGAGAGATACCGAACTGTTTTGGATTGATAAAAGATTCGACGCTGTACCGTTTGATTGCAGGTGCCTCGAGGACCCCACAGGCCAGGCAAGGGTGCTTATTGGGCTCTGCATCCGGCGGCCCTCTCGATGTTCGAGAACGGTTCGTTGCTGCGGCGCCGGAAGCGTTTCAAGTTGCACAAACCCGACAAGGAATTGTTGAAGTCGGAGTTGCAGGCATTCGCCTCTTCGATGCCACCACCGCCGCACAACGGAGGTGGTGATCAATCGGTGCCTACCGGATGTTCATCCCTGACGAGTTCTTCGGGTACAACGACGACAACCTCGAGTGGAGGTTTGAGCGCCGCGAATCTTCATCGTTTGCGGGAAGATTTGTTGCGCTGGGAGATGCAAGAGAGAAGAATGATGGTTGCTGCGGCGGCTGCAGCCGCGGCAGCCGCAACATCCGCCACAACGAGTTTTCCGCTTGACGGTGGAACTTCCGGAGCTGAGGCTCCTTCGAGTTACTATCTTTTATCTCCGGAAGCCCGACAGAGGTTAGCCGGTAGTTTGATAGACGGTAGCGACGCCGCTACCAGCCCGTACGAAGTTGCCGCTCTTCTGCAGACTTCCGGTTGGGCGTTTTCCGGTTTGAACGGTACGTCTTACGTTAACCACTTGCCGGGGTATTTGCAGACCTCGGTTCGGCAATCGGCAAACATTCTTGAGCTTCACGAGAATCCGGTAAACGTTCATTCGTGCAGCCGGGGTATAACGACTCTGGGCTTGCGCGATCACGAAGATTCATCCGTCAGGCTTCGCGCTGATGAAATTCCAACGAGAAACAACGATCCCACCGATGCTTTTAGGGAATCGATTTTGTACGATAATCATCAAGGTTACAGCGGTGAACGTTTGAGCTGCGAGGACGAATCGATATCCGGAAATTCGTCGAGAACGGAAGTCCTTTATCGCGACAGTTCGTCACCGGCAACTTCGGTATCGCCGATTCTCACGAGAACGTCCTACGGACGCGCCGATCATCAGCTCAGCTACGCGGCCTCGTCGTCGCCCCGATCGTCACCCAATTACTCGGATCCTAACGATCATCGCGTTACCGAACAAATCGGCAAACATTCTCACTCACCTCGCACCCCAAAGTCCAATTCGGACGCTTCCGGTCCAGCAGCCCTTCAATTGACGATCGGCAGTCGAATCGGCAAGAGAGCCAAGAAACCCTTCACCATCGAAAACATCATAGCTCCCGACGACGAGGTCAACGACGATCATCGAAATTCACACCATCGAGATCACACCGTACATCAACAACAACCACCCAAAACTGCGTCAGCCTCGATCCTACAAATGCCCAGACCCATGTACGCCGGTTACACGATCACCAGCTCCGGTATCCACAGACCACCGTACGGCGCCGCGACGTGAAACACTTCGGGCCGTACTCCCCTCCGAAACGAGTTTCCCCATTCCGGTATCCCGGTGATGCTTCAAGGTCGAACGCGATCGTCCGATTTGTCCCCTCTCGTCTATACGTTTAACGAAATTCGTGACCTTGAATTTTGCATCATTGATTTAATTTTCGTTCCATTTCCATCCAAAAAGATTTTTTTCTCCAAAATTGAATGAAATTGATCCAGTGATTTTCTCTCAATATATTCCAGTGTATTTGATAATTGATTAATCGATTAATATTACGATTTATTAATTAACTTGCTAATTGATCAATCGCTTGGGTAATTAATTAATCAACTTGGCAATTAATTGGATCGATAAATTAATCCGATAATTAACTCATGGATTACATCATTAATCGCTTAATTATTTAATGAATTATTGAATCCATCGATTGGACATTATTGAATAAAATCAATGTTGAAATTTTATCATTCTACGAATTATGAGATCGAAAGTACGAGGAAAAAAAACATGGATTGTTTGGTGATTTTGTTAACGAATTTTTAACGCTTGCAAAAAATACACTTTTGTTCATACATTTTTTATCAGCGACGCAAAAATCAAGGTCGTCGATGTTCGAACGACGGACGGGGTTATCGACGTCCGTAAACGTTTGTAGGATGGCACCGTTTCCGGAATTACGATCGAGGATTGAAAACCAGTCTTGCCTCTCCGCGTAGCTCAATTTCTGTACAGTTTTCAACAAGTAAAAAAAAAAAAGAAAATCTCTGATTACTACACGACGCAAAACTTGAAAGGAAAAGAGAATTGCCAAGTCAGTAGATAAAAATTAGACCGAACCACGCGTCCTCGTGTTTCTCGATGAAACACGGTCGAAAAGTTTGCCAAGATACTCGAAGACCCCAGAAAGAAATGCCCAAACCCCGAGATTTTGCGAATTTTTCGTGATTTTATTGGAACGTTTCGTTCCATAAAGAAAACATTTCCAAAACGTGCTCGTATTTATCCAAAGCTGATTTCGAAGGCATCTTGAAGACAATTAAAAGCTTCAAGGTCATCAAGCTTCCCCCATACATGTACAGGCATATTTACGTACGTATCAATAAAGACTGCATGTATCACGAAGTCAAATGTATTTCCAGGCGAAACGAAACGAAACGAAGAAAAGAAAAAAAAAAAGAAGAAAAGTTACGACGATATCTTTCGACGAAGATGAAATTATTCTGTGATCGAAAAATTCTTGACGAGATCGTTTTCTCGCGAACTCAAAGACGTTTTATGTGTGCGTGTGCGTCTGCGCGTGTGTATGTGTAAATAGCTGGTATAGCTGTGCTCACGATGATTAAAATAAAAGTTTAACGAAAACAAAAACAAACAACAACAAAAAAATGGTAAAAGAAACGAAACGATGTTCTCTGCGACATGGAAGAATTAGTGTTCACGTGGCATATATAAATAATGTACGATGTACATATATAATGTAATAACGCGTTTTTTCGCGGGCACTCGTGTCCCGAACGTGATGAGTCACTATTACCACGCTTTTTCAACGTACTCGCGCTCGTTTCGAAACCTCGATACGAACCGGAAAAATTAAATAAGGAAAACACGAGAAAGAAATGAAAAAGCGATCGTATAATGGACCTCTGATAGTGCTCGTTGTGTACAGGGTGTCGCAAAGCGAAAAGATTTTTCGTAATATTACTATTTCTGAAAAGTCAGCTCGTTACGAACACAAACAAACCTAAAAGTGACTTTCTAAAATATCATAGTTTTTGAGATATTCCCACTTATTTGAAAATCGTTTTAAAAAAGTTCTGAAGCAATATTTTACATACGATAGCTATCGTCGATTATCGTTTTATCGGTAAGGATCGATTGAACACTTGAGTACTGAGCAACATCGCCCAAACGACGGTTAGGATAACCCTAAACTTTTCAGTTATACCTCAAACATTTCTAGTTTTTTTTTTTTCGAATCGATTTTACTCGGTTGATTAGTTCGTTGTTATCGACAGCACGATTTTTAGGTTATACACATACTCAAAATCTTCGTATTCGCAGCTTGTCAGCCGTGACGTAATGACTTTAGGGATTTTTCACGGATTATTCTAGGGAGTTTGAAAAACGTGCGAATATCTCGAAAACAGGCACTTTAATCGAGGTTCCGTTTGGTTTTTTTTTTTTATCTTCACGAGCTTCACGGAATTTGGAATATTAACGTTCGTTTTTGGGGCATCCTGTATATACGTATATATATATGAAAAACCCGTGAAAAAAGCGCGCACGTGTTATGCGAAAACAAATATTTGTAAATGTAGAAAGGATTCGTCTATAAATAAATTATTGTACATATATATACGAAATTCGATGAAAGAGCGAAAGCTCGGGATAAGTTACTTTCTCCTTCATCCAAAACTCCATCTAACAGTATTCCCACTCTTTTCTGTGGACGTACATTTTTTTTGTAAATAATTTCGTAAATTTTTTCGAAATTTCGAAAAAAAAAAAATGTTTATAATAAATATTTGTTCGTAATCAATTCTTCCACTTTTTTCGTGTTCCTCTTTTTTTTTTCAAATGTACGATGTTCATCCGCGCACCGACAAAGCGAACCGCGGCGATACGTCTTTAGCGCAACATAATTGTGAACCCTGTGTGATTCACCGGTTTGATCCTTTGCTCCGCTCGCAGGCGGGGAATTGGATGACCCTCTTCAATCAGACAAGCCGAAGAGCGCGCGGGAGAAAAAAAAACGAAAATAACTCGAAAAGGTTATAAATAGACTTTATGGAGGCCCCCCCCCCCCCTATTTCTCTATCTTATTTGTATTGACATTATATACACTCCATTTTTTAGTTTTTGTTATATTTGACTTAGTTTTTCAATATTTGTCGTGACGTTACACTTACGCGGTTCCATTATTGTTTCAATTTATTTAATTCGATTATTTACTCTTTTATGTCATTTTAAACTTAATATTTTTTTGTTCTTCAACATTGACCCCAAAGTTCTAGTAGTAGGACGTAATAAACACAATCAATAAATCTCTCACTTTCCCTCTCTCTCTCTCTCTCTCTCTCTCTCTCTCTCTTTTCTCTCCTCTTTAATCCTTCGCACCCGCGAACCCTCTGACTAATACTGTCCGCGATACCGACTCGGCTCTCTATTGTACTTTATTATATATGAACACGAAGACGCGGGATACGAAGGCTCGCACGCATGTGCGTTTTGTACGAGGATACTTTTTTCGTCTTGTGGCTCGAAGGCCCGTCAGAAAGTTAAACAAATCATCATTAGTTCCCATCCGCATAATTTGTTTTGTGAGCCACGAACATCCGTGAATTTCTCGGCCCTTTGGGGTGTCCAGGGTGCAATTCTAACACTATTTTCTCTTTGTGTAGGTTCTCGCGGTTTCTGGCTATTTGTCCCGCTGTGCGTACAGTGAAACTTCGGTTATACGGTTTTTGAGGGACGCCAAAAAAATAGTGGCGAATTTGTGATGCTTTCGTGTAAACCTGTTCTATCAGTGTTTCGTTTTCCGATTGGAAGTTGCATTGGGAATAACGGATTGACGGAAATTTGAACTTTTCAATATCGGATCCAACTGTTTTCAGGATAAAATGCAGCCGTACACGCTTTTACCAGACAGACTGTGTAACTAAAATTTCTTCAAAAAACAACAAACAACAACGGACGTTTTCTTTGTAAAGCATCTTAGTAGAAGTGATCCGTCATCCTATCATCTTTGAATCTATACTCCAGCTGTTTCCAGGATAAAACGCAGCCGTACACGCTTTTACCAGACAGACTGTGTAACTAAAATTTCTCCAAAAAACAACGATCAACAACCGACGTTTTTTTTACAAGGCATCTTAGTGGAAGTGATCCATCGGTCCCTGACCTTTCAATCTCTGCTCTAGCTGTTTCCAGGATAAAATCCAGCCGTACACGCTTTTCCCCGACAAACTATGTAACCAAAGTTTCTTCATTTCGCTCCTGGAGTTTCGAAGTCCATACAAACGCTATATATGACAGTTTCGTCGAGATACGTCGAGATTCGAAGGCTTTATTTCTTATTGATCAGCATAGTTGCGCGTCTCGTTGAATAAATAATAATGGCGCGGTATGTATTCACGACCACAAGCTGGTAATAGACTCCGAGGCGAAACACCTTTAATAATAAAACGGGACGAGTAGTAGCGGGCGGGTCGATCTCTACCTATGTATACGTACCGATGACACGCGCCCGCTCAAAGTTATTCGATTCATTAAATGGAAAAAATTATTTACGTAACTACGAGTACTATTTGTTCTCAGGAATAACCGAGATACGCTTTATGTGGTTTCGCGTTTATTGAAACTCACTTGAATCAAGAAATGAAACTCTTCGATTATTACAAGATTTGTTTATTGGTTGAAAATGATGTTTCTAATAATGTGACACATCAGATATTAGAAAATGTACCGCCTAGTGATAAAATATTCCTTTTTTCGATGAGGAGATACACTTTTTGGAAAATTTAAATTTGAAAATCAAAATTGCCCAAAAAAAAAAAATAAAAATTACCTGACAATTCTTAAATTAATAAATAAAATTCTAGCCAATTCTAGAAAAAAAACACTAGAGAGTTCTAGTAAATTCTAGAAAAAATCCTAGAAAAAACTAGAAAATACTAGAAAATTGTAGAAAATAAATGAATGAATAAATATGATCGTACAATACCAAAAATCCGTCTTCATCGTGATCACTGGCCCATCGCGGTATCGTAGCTCGTACGATCGTAGTCCACTCGTGCAGAAATGATAAAAACGATGATGGGCAAGCGGCGCGAGTCCGTAGTGTCCCGCGCGGGATCAGCGATGTTACGGAGCACCGACGACGGCTCGATATAATATGTGTTGTATATTGAAATAATTTATCGTTCAGCGGACGCGAGTGCCTATAGGACGTGCATTCGGACGCGGCGGCAGCATTTTTTCTCGAATCATTTATAAGTCGAGTGTGGTGGCTTTTTCTCGGTCTGTGTGTACGCCCGGTAGCGATGCACGTCCGGGAATACACATCGCAACACACTGTAAAAATACTTCCATGTACATATATGTACAGTGGATGAAAGCATTAGAAAAAAAAACTGAAAATTTTTTTTAATTACTGAAAAATCGTAAATTTATCATTCGAACCAAAATGAAAAAAAAAAAAATAAAATAAATTTATCAAAAAATTAAATTAATAAGTGTTGAAGTTGAGAAAAATGTATTTTATGAATATTTTTTTTTTGGCTTAATAAAAATACACTCTTCAAGTATGCATTCTTATTTTTATACATAATTTTTTAAATGTTTCTTATTTAATTTCTCGAAGAAATGTTTTTATTTTAAATTAGAAAAAGATATATAGATTCGTTTGCGAAATATATGCTCGATCGGTTTGGCAGTTTCTGGAAAAATGTTGTTTCTCCAAAAAAAAAAAAAAAAAAACAAAAAACTTAAGTTATAGTTTTTTTTTGAAAAGTGCATCGTCGAAAATATTTTTTAGTACAAGTATACCGAAAAATATTTTTGACGGTAAACTTTTCAAAACCATACTATGGCTTAAGTAAAAATTTGAGAAAATAAATAAATATCGATTTTTCAAACTTACAATTTTTCGCGATCCGAGGATGGAGGTTTTGCGGCGATATTTTGATGTTTTGAAATTGAACGATATTTCGATAATCGTCACCCCATAGATGAAGACACGAAACGAGTTTTCCTCGTGCGATGTATTTATCGCGATGTGTCAAGAGCGAGGCTAGAATTGAAAACCTGTATCAATATGTACACACACGGACACACACATGTTGAAAAGCCGATTTTGAAGACACATCGTTGTTTACCGATACTCGCTTCAAGTACGGGTCCCCGAAGTCGCCAGTCTTCAAAATCAGGTCCCTCCGTGTGTAGAGGGGCGTACGTGTGTGTAATTGCGGGCACTGACATCTTGTCTGCATAGAGGCCACGTGACCAGTCGTTTCATGCTCGCGGTGGCCTGTAGCACTGTCTCCACGGTCTCGTGTCAACGTCGCTCTAACTGAACACACGTTACAACTTATTTCCCCGTCGCGTATAGATCTCGACTCTTCTACATAATGTTGATTTATAGATAGCAGTTCTGGTACATCGATTATCAAGGAATCCACGTGATATATATCACTCTCTCTCTCTCTCTCTCTTGCTCGCTTTCTCTCTTTTTCGTATTAATACTTTTAATAATAAATTAATAATGTAAAGGCATTATTAATTTAATTTTATTCAATTTAACTTCTCTCTCTCTCTCTCTTTCTATCTTTTTCGTATTAATTCTTTTATTAAAATGAAATTTATTATTTTATTAAAATTTTTTTTTAAATTCTTTTATTAAAACGAAAATAATACAATAAATAATTAATACGAATTAATCTTTTTCGTATTAATTTTGTTATTAATACGAAAAAGAGAGAAACAGAGAGAGAGAGAGAGAAATTAAATTGAAAAAAATTTAATTAATAATACCTTTCCATTATTAGTTTAATTTTTTTTTCATTATTATAATCATTATATTTTTATATTTACTTATTATTATTATCATATCCTGATTACATATATTTCATATTTGTTTCATGGTTAAACTGAAAGATAAATAAATCATTATTATGAATTTCCATTTTATTATTTCGGCTTTGTTTTTTTTTTGGTTTTATTTTTTGTAACAATTGGCTCTGAGCATTTGTCAGTCAGTTGGATCATGACGATCAGTAGCTCGACCCTTCCCCTCCCCCTCTCTAATTCTTTCTCGTCGAACCCCTTTTTCTTTCTTGTTCCGTGGCCTTTTTTTATTTGCCTCGAGATCGAAACCGATCAAACGAAATTTACCTTCACCCTTCTCCTCGGTTTTTCATCAACTGGCCAACGTTTCCGTTCGTATATATTTTGTAACTAATTGTAAAGACGATCCCTCGGGTCTGTCGAACGTGAAACAGTGAGCGTGGGTGAAAAATAAAGTCGCGTTACAGAGAAAGAAAGAAAAAGAGAAAGAGAGAGATATATATATATATATATCACAGACTCCTCGCTCTTTCCTATGAAAATGGTCCATTGTTGTTTCGTGAAGCCTCTATTGTTTCGTGAACCGAGCCACGAGCCTTCAACACGGATGTTGCGCACGAGACTCGGTGCATAAATGGATTATACTTATTTGTGTATATATGGTGTATACTTATATATAGATACATATACGTATAAACGTATATAAATATACATACGTACACCACACACATTTCCCTAGTTATCACCGGAGCACCGCGAAACCTCCGAGAGGCATAATCGAAGAGGGTGAAATAAAGGCGTAAGAATATATCGCGCGATCCTTCGACGAATTACGACAGCGAAGAAAAACGCGTATATATATATATAAATATATGTGTTTTTGTGTCTAGGCATTTATGTGTAAAATGTGTATGTATATATGAATATACATATTTATATTTATTTATAAATATATATATCTATTTATATACAGATATATATTACGTGTAGTAAAAAGAAATCCATGATTTTTCCAACAGCGTCATGGAAATTCATTACGTTATGGCCTCTGTGAGATTTCGTACTTAACAAACTTTTGCGACAGTTTTGTGATTGGTTGACTCCAGAAAATAATGGATTTCTTTTTACTGCACCTGATACGTATTGATATTCATTCATATACATATATATATATATATCTACGAGCCGAAACAAACCCAAACATGACGACACAGTTTTCGAGATACTTCGCACTCTTTCGTATTCCACGAAAAATCTACAACCTGACGGGCTCACCATCAGTCGCTCCCGACGGTTGTTACCGATGGCACGAGCCTTCAAACACGTTGTACGAAACGTGTAACAGGAAAAAAAAAAATAGAACGAAAACGATAACGAAAAATATATTCGTACTAGCAGCTGTGACGTCATCATGATACACAGAACTCAATCCTCAAGCTTGACATTCTTGCTATCTATATGACGGTGCGAATTTCTCGAAAACTCTGTCTTTGGTTTTTGAGACACCCTATATATCTGTATATCTATATATATATATATATATCGATATATTTATATGTATGGGATCTCTCAGGAGGCTCGTTAAGATCCATTCCGCTTCGGCATTGGAGCGCAAAGCAAAGGGCCTACACATCCCGTAATGGCATGAATAATCGCGCGCGGCCGGGTACCAATTTGCTCGCGCGCACCTATGTAGCGGCGAGAGCTACCATTGCATATACCCTCGTAATATAACTGCGGCCATCAATGTATCGATGTGCCCACACACTTATATATGTATATATATATATATGTGTTGGTATGTACGCATCTGGGTATACGAATATCGAAGTTTTATGTACTGTTGCTCCTTTTAGGATATTCAGTATATTCTCCGGTTTTATTAGGCGCGCACCATTTCTGTATACATAATTCGTAGTGTACGTGCGGGCACACGAATATACTCGGAAATGTGCGAAACTCAGAGATATTATAGGTATATTGATATATAGGTATATCGTTTTCATACGTCCTGTACACAATGCGAGCACAAGAAGGTTAACCTCAAAAAAGGTTAGGATTCGAGAGGTTGGAAATTTGAAGGGAACAAGTACGGTTTTTAAGGAAAAACTTCGGGAATTTTGATTCGAAATTTTTTTGAAGCAATTCAAAACTCGAAACTTTCGAAGAAAGTCAAAAATTCGGAGTTGTTGAAAGAAACAAAAATTCAAGTTTTTGGAAAAACTCCAATACTCAGGATTTAAAAAGAAGTTCGAAACTTTTTGCTTTCGAGAAACTGAAAAAATCACAATTTTCGAAAGATATTACAAACTCGCTGTTTTTGAAAAAGTGAAAAGATCACAGTTTTCGAAAGATATCCAAACCTATTTGAAAAGAAGTCCAAAACTTTCTGCTTTCGAGGAACTGAAAAACTCATAATTTTTGAAAGATATTACAAACTCGCTGTTTTTTGAAAAAGTGAAAAGATCACGATTTTCGAAAGAAATCCAAACCTCCCTATTTTCGGAAGAAATCGATCATGAGAATTTTTGGATAAAGATTCAAGTTTCTTATTTTTTGCAAAATACAAGAAAAAAGTTTTCCACGTGTCTACGACTGATGGATTCCAATACTGATATCTTAGATTTCCTTTTTGAGCGAAATCCAGATCGAGCTATATCCAATCACCCTGTATACGACTATCTATAGAAGACACATATACACAGGCCACCTGTATTAATTCAGGCTGCTGTGGGCGCAAGTGGTAGAGATATATTAGACTATAGTATAGACGTGTAGTAATTTGTTCGGACATGGGTAGAATTTGGAGAAACGCGCTTGGGGTGATGGACGCACACATATTTATACACATATATATATATATTGAAATTCTGTTCTATGCGGAGGACCTCGGTAAGAGTGTGTGCTAACTGGTATAGAAGGTACAGCGGAGTGTAAAAGATACGTGATGCGCGAGGGAAGCTCTCGAAGACGCTGCGGGAGAAAGAGACGAAAAAACATAAAAGGTATCCCGCGCCGAGAATGGACCAAAGATGAGAGCTGAGGAGAGAGAGAGACAGAGAGAGAGAGAGAGAGAGAGAGAGAGAGAGAAGGAAGGGTACTGTCTGGTCATCAACACCTGAGTCTTTTGTAAGAAAGAGAGAGAGAGAAAGAAAGAAGGAGCGAAAAGAGAGGGGGGGGGGGGAGATGCAACTCTGGTCTCCTTGGTCTTTCATACCTCGCCGACTCGTCTTCGATAGCCTGGCGAACGCGTTGCCTCGCGGCGAACTTCCCTCGTACACCGGGAATACACGTAGGCTACGTGGAAACTCGACTGTTCAGCGAGGCGATCCATCCAGTCCCGGGATATCGAGGAAAACAATTTTTTCGATTTGTTTTTTTCAATTTATTTTTGTTTTTTTTTTTTTCTTCGATATTC